>CM023360.1:31778452-31791471 GCA_013282895.1 Eriosoma lanigerum
GCTACACACAGCACGGCTTAAGTTGTTAACGATATCCGAAGCTCTTTTGGCGACGTTATGCAAATGGGAAACTATTAAAACGGTGCCATTATACGTACATAGCGAGGGGCAACGTTCTAAAGCTCTCCTTCCTCGGCGGGCCCATATCACTTCTACCACTCCTCGGATCGTCAGATTCTCAACGCCGAGCAAAACTGGGTTAAAGATTTAGCAACACGGACTACTGTATTAAAACTGGAATGTCGTACGCTTACGGTGAATATTACAACCGTCGTTGTTGTGAGAGAAACTATATAGAACATCCCGAGTATATATGGTGAAAAACGAAAAATATCAAAACGTACAGTCTGAGAAGTCTGCTTGAGTCTGCTCGGATCGTTGTTTTATTGACTTATTTCGAGACATAAGACCTTTGTGCAATTACAAAATTTATCGCAACAATTATCCCGATAATAACAATAACAATAATTGCCATATAAATTGCAATGTACAGAATTAAAGTAGTATCCGGTTGATATAAGAACTGTAAAAATACAGTGGTGATGTGGTATAGTATTTTATTATACAAGTTTTAATTATAAACATTCTAGAACATTATTGTTTCTAAATTTTTTGTGTGTTTACAAGAAAAGAAACCCCTGAACGTTTGAAGGTACAAATACGCGGAGATTAATTTGAAATAAACGATAACATAAAAGAGTTCAATAGATACTTTGATGAATACAACGACTTACGTGTAAGGAAAATAGAATTAGACTATACAAACCAAATTGTCATAATTTGTTGCTGCACATGAATTGGAAAGAAGAATTGAATTTAATTGAACAAGAATTGTTGAAGAATTGTATAAATTGTACAAGAACGATGAAAAATCGTAAAATGCAAATAGAAAATGTATTTAATGGTAATTTATGTCGACAAAAATATATTTAAGTATTAGAATGTCAAAAGACTACTCGAATACTAAAAACGAGATATTTAACAAAACGTTGCGAAATAATGTTTTAACATTTTAAATGTAATAATGTCAATTATAATTTTGAGTGATTATTATAAATAACGACAATAGGAGACACTCTCAAAGCATAGTTGAGCATTTTTATCAATTACCATTAAAATGTCTATATATTTTTAAACTTTATATATTATTTTGATCGAAGGTATAACTTCGTCGTCCTTTATCCACTATTATTGACCAGTTTAAATTATTGGCGCGTATTTCGTGCGATCGGACTGACCGTCGGACAGCACCTAAACACATAACCGCGGTTGTATGGCATAAATTATACGGTCCTTGGAAAAACTTCACGGCGCGGTATGTAAACGTCGTAAACGTGCGCATTAAACTATGCCGCGGGGTGTGTAGGCATTGTATTTATTGTATTGTTCGCGGCGACGTCAAAGTTTTCGTACTAGTTCCGGTGATCGCGCGCAAGCTGTAGTGGTCGCGACGGACATCGACTCGTGGCCCGTAACTCGGACCCCGTCCTACACCTAACCGCGCGTATAATAGGTTAGGGCCGGGAAACGCCTAGACGCGTTGATGAGTGTTGCAGTACTCTTCTGCACGCAGCAGACACTCGCCCGCGACCTTATCGATCTCGTCACCGCGGCTACTGCAAATATTACCGAGTCCCGGGTGAGGATCCGGATGTCGATGTGCGTTGAATAATAACGTTGCGGACTTTGCGTCGAGTGGCCACCGCCGTACGTCACTCTCTCTCTCTCTCTCTCTCTCACTCTATTCCCCGCCGTCCACTGTAACACAATAACGGCGGCACACCATCCACTATAACGCATAAATTCCTCGTTACCCGACTTGTCCTAACCCTTCTTGTCGCATAACGCAAACGCGGGTGCGGATGCAATCAATGCAAACGCGCGTGTGAATGCGACAAACGTCCCGAGGGAAACCGTTTTTAGGAATTCGAGTCGCGCGGCGGTGGCCGATCGGTCCCTATCCACCGTCGTCGTTTAGAAGACGTTGTCGCCGCAGCCGCCGCTGCCGCCGCCGCCTTCCCCTAATCAATATACCCCTCCGCGCGCCTATCGTCGTCAAATCGTCCAGACGCCGTCGCCTTTTTGGCGCCCCACTTTTCAACCGCCTATTGCCGCAGCTACCGAAGACCATGCAGTCCGTGTACGGTTACCACGATCGTATATTTATATACCGTATTGTACATACCGTGGCCGGTCAGGTTAGGACTATTGTCTCGCGGGCGAATTTAAAAAGATATCAAAATGACAATAAATTTATATTCAGAGCAACGCGGTTTTACGTAGTAAAAGTGAATTATATTTTCTACTCAACCGAACGCAACAAGAACAATAACGGTGTTTAACGAAATAATTAAATTTTAAGCGTTTTGTTGCGGATAAATATTAAAACCCGATTTAATCAGACATGGAAAGTTTTCATCATATTCTATGATAAAAATTATATCTACAACACACTCGAGTAAACAATTAATTTGACAAACAATTAATTATCTCTTCGCCACCCGTAGGTGTACGCCCGACGATTACTATAATACTATTCCGAAACGGCAGTCATATTATTAGCTTCGTTATGCGCATAGACTAAATAAGACCGAATTTAAATTTGTATGTTCATAGAAATGTTTTAATTTGTTCGTCGTCATTTTTTGTAATATTAAAACAAATACATAAACTCGAAATTTTAAATTATTATTTTTCCATCAAAACGTAGTATATTATACACTAGGGATTTTTATCGGTACTTCAAAAATAATATACAATTTGTTTTCAAATCAATTTTTATAATTTTACTTTTTTCAAAGAAACGGTAAGAATCTATTGTGGACTTATAATTATTTCAAGTCCCAAACGAAAAATTTGGATTTATTATCATGATACTGATTTAAAATCTATCCACATACGGAAATACAATCCAGTGGTAATGTCCATCTAAAAAAAAATATTATGAATCGATTATATAATAATATTGTGATGTTATGACGTCGTGACACCACCGCTCAGCATGGAAACGATTTTTTCATATTTATATTTTTGAATAAATAACAATCCGAAGTTTAAAATAAAAAAAAAAGAACGAAAAGCTCGTTGTCAGATATTCTTACCACAATTAAATGTGACATAATTATCGTTACGAAGGAACAAATATATCGTAAGTATCGTCTAATAAAAAAAAAATTTAATTAACATCACCAGAACAAATAATTTTTATTGAAATAAATATTTTCGGTCGTGAATTCGAATCATTATATAATACCTAACAAAAAAACGAACATTTTTCAAATGTTGTTATAAAACGAAACCACGGAAAATACCAATTGAAAACGATATTTAATAAAATTTAAATGATAGAATCGATGTTTATTAATGATCGTTTTTTTCGCACTCCTAGTAGGTACGGCTACGATTACACTATAATATTATTACAAAAGATAAAGTATAATATTAATAAAATTAAACGCAATCATATTCAACTAATTATTATAAATTTTTGCAACGTAACTATATGCACAGTACAACAAAGAAGTCGCTATTGGGACTCAGTAATTAATATACAAAAATGTCTAAAAATATACATAGATATCCAAAATAACATAACTGTTTTTTTTTTTTTTTTTTTTACCGATAACAAAAACAAAAATTAAGTAAAGAAAATATTTTTAAACAATAATTTTTCCTTCTCTTACCCTTAATTTTTAAAATTATACCTATAAAATTACCGTGTCATTGAAACTATACAAAAATAATTATAATAAACCAACAAAAACTACTATAATAATTTTAATGTTTATTTTTGCTAATCTGACAGGGCGCTGAGTATATGCAAAACAACTTACCGTTATGCGTAGTCGGCGAGCGGTTGCGGCGGCCGGTCGTAGGATGGCCGCGCGGCGCCGGTGCATCACGAGTTGCCGGTCGGTGGATTGCAGGCGGACTGACGACAGCATCACAGCCTGGCGGACCGTTACAGGTCCGCGGCGGCCCGCTAGTCATGCCAACCCTGGTCGGGCGGTGTGCGCGAGCACCCTGTCAGAGGCAAAATCGTCGTGGACGACGACGCGACCCGAACGGCGAAACGACACGACCGTGAGGGGCGTCGGAAGATAAATTAACTTATCGTCGGACAAATTTACGTGATTTAAGGTATTTATTGAGACAAAATAATTAGTAGGTACTACTAGAATAGTAATATTCGAACTGAACATTATTAATAAAAACAGAATATTATCATATACTCGGACAGGCCCGAATCGACCTGTCGAATTACCGAGAAAATCACGTTAGACCGATAAAAAGCAAAAGTGTTAAAAATAATTGAAAATTAAAATATTAAGTTTGTACGTCGATCGTAATTCGAAATAAAATTTTCTACAAAAATTAAAAACAGTTATAAGTGCGATTAAAAAATTGAATGATAAAAATATGGTCGGTAATATATTGAAATATAGGATCGAAAATATCCAATCCAACACCGTACTCGGAAAACAGCGAGACGGAAACGGGATATCTCGTGAACGGAAGATATTATTTTGTTAAGTGGTTAAGTTGTGAAATGTGTACACACCAAATGCTGCAGTAGATTCGGAAATAAGTTATATTTAAAAAATATCATCAATAATACGTCAAACTTATTAATTACAAACGAGGAAAAGTTCTTCGTTCTCTAGAAAACAGTTAAAAAATCATTTATACATCGTAGAATTCATATTCCGAGATAAAATCATGATGAATTTTTATTATTCATTTTCCAATCAAAAAAAAAGAAAAATTTCTTTTATGTGGATGGTAGTTAAATCATTCGCTTTAAATAACTGATTTTTTTTTTGTTTAGTAAATTTAAAATTCGATCAATCATTAGAAACCTTAAAAATATTTTCTTCTTTTTATGAAAATAATTCAATATCAATCAAAGTTCGTTCGCTATAAACCTCAGAAATAGTATGTACATTTTAGTACTTTCTTATAGAAAATATACTATCAATTCCGTTTTTCTTAATATGTGTATTAGGTTTTTTATTGATCTTTTTATAGATTTTCAATTACATAAATTAACTAAATCTATAAAAGTAACTTAACTTTTTTAAATAATTTAATTGCTTAGCCTTAGACTCAATGTTAAACTTAAGTCACTCGTAGATTATACTTGTAATATTATATAGTTTTACCCAGAAATATTTTAAGCTTTATAATGTCAACGATGATTTATACATTTCACAAAATTTTTACACTACGTTCATGAATTTTTAGTACAATATTTGTGTGTCACCGAAGGTTAAAGATGAAATACATTTCAACTATTTAAAAACCCTTTGCCCATATTAAGTTTTCAGTTATTTTAATAGATAAAATTGATAATTAAAATCACATTATGTAAATATTATTTTATCTTCAAGATTATATTATTATATAATATATAACATTCTATAAACAGAAAATGTACATAATATTAACTTAGTATTGATATTATAAAAAACAAACATATGAAATAAACATTATTATATTAACATTATAACTATTGAAATTTGAAATATTGTTAAACTTCTAAAGTAAACACTCCTTTGAAGAGTTTTCATTTTAAAATGTCAATTTTTAATATACAATAAATATTATATTTTAAAGTAATAGCAGTACATAATATTTATTATAATAAACATGTATTGAGAACTCTCATGAAATTTTCTAAACAAAACAAAACAAATTTTATTTTATAGCGCAAAAAATATACGGAAACGATAAAAAAAAAAAATATTTATATTATTATTAAATATTAATATGTTGTAAACACATTAAACATATTATTTTTACAGTGTATACTTCTTCAAAAATTATAATTCCGCTTAACTTTTAATTAAACGTATTTCAATATTTTTATCACTTAAGTTATTTTTTGTTGTTCGAATGATGAATTAAGTGAGATTTAAACTTTTTCGTCTGAAGTTGATAGTGGTTCTTATTTTTATTTTCGGTCATTTTCCACTTTTATATATTATAAAAAATAAAGTAACTGATTATTTAATGTTAATTTTCATTTAATTATTTATAATATTATGAATGTATTGGACACCATTTTCATACGAAAAGAATTTAATTATTTAATTTTTATTTAATAATTGTATTATGAATTTTAATTATATCTAACAATTAGTTATATTAACCGGCATAAGTATAATAGTGTAAACTATCTCAAGTCATAAATTATAAAATTATAGAAATTAATTTTAAGTATTTTAAATTTCAATTATCTACTTTTCTCCGAGTCACACTAATATTTAAACAAAAAAATTTACCTCCGTCATTTAATTATAAATTTTAATTTCCATTATTACATTAAATTTGTTTTCTTTTATATTATAATAATTAACTCATTCATATTATGGCGTTATAAAAATAATAATGGCGTATTCAACTAGTGTTTTATAAAAAAAAATATATTCTACCAATTTTTATTGCTGTCAGTAGGTACTTTTGAGTTTTTGACACAAATCGAATGCATTGGTTGTTGACTTGTGGTTAACATAAAAATAACTTGTTCTTTTCTGATAAAAAAAAAAACATACAAATTTAATTTGTCTTTAACGTGTTTCTTCTTGTTTTTTTTTTCTTTTTAAATTAAATTTTCAATAAACTATAATATATTTTACAAATTATATTATATTCAATAGTTAATTTTAAATTCTAATGTATTAGTTTTTTTTATGTCTCAACATCTAACAAGACATTTCGGGTAGAAATAATGATCCGATTACCATGAAAAGAGTATGATTTAGATAAAAAATTACATCTACTATAGATACCTACTGCATTTATCGAATTTATTAAAAGTTTTTTCTTGATATAAGAAAAATTACCAAAAAATGACGTGAAATTGGTAAAAATCACGAAAACTATGTTTTTTACGAATTTGATTTTAAATATTTTATAATAACTAACTAACTAAAACACAATTTTGTGTGTAACTACTTGAAAAATCTTCAAGTATTTCGTAGGTAGCTTACATAAGTGATAAAAGTTTGGAATGTACAGGTTGATTTTCATTCTAAATAGTGAAATTTATCCAATAATGTTTAATATTATTTGTTATTTTGGGTTTAACAATTTGACAACTTTATAGAAGCATAATCATCAATAATTTATTCACAAAATATTTTGTAAATCGATATTTCCAATTTTTTTTATAAGTTTCTAAAGTTAGAATTTTTAGTGGAATTGAATAATATAATATTTATTAGAACCTTGTAGCTAAGTTTTAACAATATTTTGGATAGCCAAGTAAAAAATTTTGATAATCGTATATATATATATATATTTATTCTATATCTGACTAAGTTTCGCTCAAAATTATATTTTCGAATTCAATAACATTACATTCAAATCTTAATTAAAATAAACCACTAATTTCTCAGAGGATCGAATGGACGAAGGAAGAACGTCCAGAATCGACTTCCCGGCTGTTTTAATTTTCGTTTTTTAAATTTATTCTTAATAAACGATACGATTTGAAGTGTATAAAAATACTCCTTTATGTTAACTATATTATTCAGTAAGTGAAGTAAAAAAGACAATTATTTATATATATATACATCAGAACAATTTTACATATTTTTCTCAGTTCAAATTTTATTGAATGAAATTCTTTATATAATTATATTCTGTTCTTGTAGTTTTGATAAAAATGAATAATAGTTGTAAATAAACTTGTAATGTATTAAAATATATTTTAATCTGTTTTATAATATTATTTATTTTAATTATAGATTCTATGACCGGAATTTATAAAAATAGCCTTGCTACTATAAGTTTAACCGAGTTCTTATGGTTTTTTTTTTTAATAAGAACTAAAAATTCCTAAAAATCCGTAGAAAACATTTCATCTTAAGCTTTATTTGTATTAAAATTATATAATAATTGAAATATATACTATAGCATTTTTATAAAGAAGTTTAATTTTAAATTAAATATTAACAGTATATTAGTAACTATAATAATATTATGTGTTTAGATGAAATTGGTTATTATATTTATAATTATATCTTGATAAATAAGAGTGAATTATATCACTTATATCATGGTTGTTATCTTCATCAGCTTCGTCTGGGTAATAATTATATAGGTATAACTCAAAAACTTTTCTGTATTATAAAAGATAATTTTACGCCAATGGTGACAATAGCGATCCCTTAATATAATATTTTCATGTTATATCGTTTGAATAATCAAAAAGTTTTCAACTTGTAAAATGACATTGGGCTAACATATCGGTCTGATTTTTTTATGACTGCATAAAAAAACAAGTTTTTTTACCATTACTTTTGATGGAAATATACATACATGAACTTATTTCGTAAGTATTATACATATGAGATAAAAATATGAAACAAATATATTTATAGACACAGTTTTTTTAGGTTTTATATATATAAAATTCTATGACAAAATAAAGAAAAATGATAATAATATAAAATGAATATAAGATAAAATTTGAATATGTTTTTAAATAAATGCATTTGTTCGTACAAGTGTCAATCATTTTTTATTCTCGAATAATACAAAATAATAATATTCTGTTGAAATCGTTTTTAGTGAAATATGGTTTTATAGTATTGTGTTACCTACGTTATTAAAACGTACAATATCGATATTTTTTTAGTATTTTAGTATGTGTTTATATAAGAATACGTAACACAATATAATTATTTTAACTGTGAGTAAGAGAATATTAAACAATATTATGTTTACATTTTTCAAAAGACATAATAATAATACAAGAAAAACATGATCATTTAACGACGACGTAAAAAAAAAAATAAAAATAAAACCGGAGACGTTTGGAACAGAATAAAAAAACGGCCTACGATTATTTGTTGCAAGTTTGTTTTCCGCTACGAAACGCATAGTATATTGCGGTCTTTATGCGCGTACAATGTAATATTATAAAATAACATTTTCCTCTTTTGACCGCCTTCTTTTCGAAACTCTTATACGACCTCGTCTAATCCGCGATTTTTATGACGAAAATGGCATCGTCGGAACCGCGAGACAAATAATATCTGTCCGTATCAATCATCATTATCCGGTTTCTGCCAACGCGACTGTACTGTTCTGCCTCTCCGTGCCCTCCCTCAACCCCACCAAACCGGCACTGTATCATTTATATTGCCAGACTTTAATAACGTTAAGATCGTCAGCCCCTTTAGAGCTCTCTCTAATGGATAAACGTGAACGGAGAGCGGGATCTGCTGAAAATAATAATAATAATAATATAAAACGAACATAATATCATCAACGGATCATCTCGCGTGTCGGAGTTATGACGTTCAGTCTAAAATATAATTCCGAAGATAATAATGTAATAATGATAAAAAATTAAATACATAATAAAAAAAAAAAAACATCGTCGGTATAGACAAACACTTGTTAATTATATTTCATACAAATACATGTATATATTATTTTATATTCATTTGTGTACGAGCAGTTTCCGCGGCGTGGGAAGTCGAATATATATTTTTTCTGAGATAATAATATTTTTATTTTTATTATTATTATTATAACGACCGTTTAAAAAAGGGGACAAAAACAAACTTGAAGTTAAAACGTCCTTAAAAGAATGTTATACCCAAACTATTTAAAAATATCTATATATTAATATACGAATAATGTAGAGAATTCAAATACAACGCACGACTTAAATCCTGATGTTTAAATTGAAATTATAGTATAAACATATATTAGTCTATTACCACACTTAAAGAGAATCATGTTTTGGTAATCATTTCATTACACATATTTAAAATATCGTATGACAAAAGAGTTTAACGTAATAAATAAATTTAAACAAAAAACTTATTTTTTTTTAAATTCTTCACCAGGAGATATATTTTACAAAATGGATATTATATATCATTCGAAATCATACTACTGTCGAGATGACATAAGTTTCAAACCGTTGACAAAAATAATTATTATTTTATTATGTTCTACGTAATTATCTTGAATGGTATATAATTTAATATTCAATTAATATTCTTGAATATTTAGAATAAGTCGCATCAACATAATAATAATATTATGTACGTAATCAAAACAAAAATTGAAAATATTTCAGAAATAGCAATGGTTTAGATACAATAATAATATTGATAGCGATATTAAATGAAAGATAAAAGTAAATAATATAATAAATAGAAATGTTTTGTAACAAAATGGTGGGAAATACTTTACTATTTCAAGAACATTAAACCGATCGGTCCAAAACAATAAAAATATAAATTTAAGATAAGAATTCTCATTTAAATGATCTAGGTCAATGTTTCCTAACCTTTTTAATATGACAGGTCCAAAAAATTGTTTTTACACGTTCGTTTTGTATTATTTTAAACATAATTGCTTTTATGTAAAATATTTGTAAGCACTCTTAATATCTAATTGGTGATGAGAAATTTGGTCGCGATCCATAGGTTAAAAATCATTGATCCAGGTTATTTGCCCTCGTATCAAAATCGCCCTTTAATAATCTTACAAATTACAAATACGATCATCCCCCCTTTTGGCTGTTTTAAAATTACCCTTTTAATTACTCTTGTCAATAGATATATTTAAATAATTATTATAAAAATTTTTAATTATACTTAACATTACTGTCTGTTTAAAAATTATAAGTTATATTTAACATAAGGTATATAGGGTTAGAATTTTAGGGTTAAATTTTCTTATTTTCATATTTGTAACATGATGAAAAATGAACAATTTCAAAATATTAATATCATCAATTATTTGAAAGTCTAATATTTATAAACGTTGATTTATAAAATCAAAAGGGTACCTCTATACTTTAAACATTAAATTCTGATCAGCCTGTATTTATAATTTTACTTCGATAATAATTATTATATTTTACTAACTTTATAAAATAAAAAAATAATTAATTTTTGAAGAAACTTATCGTTTATTCGGAAGAAGTCTCCCGAAAAAATATTTCAAATATTCAATTTAAACATATCTATATAATCAAAGTAAATATATGTATAATGTTATATAGTAAAATAAGAATAACTTGAAGATTCTTGTTAAATTTAAGGTTTGTCTTTTGTTGAATAAACTATAATTAGAACGCATTTTTTAAAATTATTTCTACGTATTATTTTTGTTTGTTTTTGACCTACTAAAAAATGTAACAATATAATATTTTAAAGTATCTAAATCTAGTTGTTGATATATTGATATTTAAATTTAAAAATAACAATAAGTACTTTGAATATTGAATATATGATTAATAATATATTTTTTTTCTAAATATTAGAGATTCTATTGAGACGTATAATTGTATTTTCTCATAAATTATTTATAAAATAATTATTATGCAGTCAGTGGAACACATCAAATTAATCAATATAAAATAAAATCAAGAAACATTTCTAAAAATGTACAATAACATTTAATAATCAACCATAATAGTTATATTACTATATTATATTATTAATAAAAAAAAAAAATTGTGTGTAAATTATAATACCTAATAATAATAATTACACTTTAAAACAACATTATAATATTTTCATACAATTTACAATGTGTTTATTTTGTACACAAGTAACACTTTTTTGTAATTTATTTTATACATTTCCAGAGATAACTTAAATATTTTATTTCAATATTTCTTCTTCATGGCACTGAAATAAATAAAATTACACATATAATATAATACATGTTTTACAATATTACGTGTGCGATCCAACTCTATAATGACTGTTATTTAATAGTTATCAAAATCATTGCAAATCGATAATAGACTTTTTTAATAAAATAATATAATGCAAATAATAATAAACTTTTCTTACTGTCGGACATTAAAAAGTTATGTGACGGCAAATATGATTTCAAAATAAAATAAAAACGCATTATTCAAATGTTTCTAAATGAGTTTATTTTTTAACTATTTTTTATACTCTAATATATTATGTTGTTGTTTCCGAACAATATAAAAATGATTTACAATTTACATAACTTCAAAATGACAATGTCTTTTTTTTTTTTGATAATCTGGTTAAACCGATGTCTATATATTAATTTTCCCGCTATAAGAATTTTTACGGAGTCCACGATACTTTAAACATAAAATATTATAAACGCTTTGTGACTTTAGGAGAATGGTACCTATTGTGGTTAATTTTAAAACCTAATTTTACACTTTTATACATATGAGATGTACTTCAAAAATTTCTCAAGTTATTTCTTTGATGTTCCATATTGTTAAACACGTAGACAAATATGAGCATACTTCAAAGATACTTGTAACAAATACTACAAGCAACGTTCGTATAATTTTTTTCTCTCAAAATGAATATTATAGGAAACAAATTTATTTATAAAATTGTACTATATTGTTGTTGGTTTTTAAATATTAAATAGGTAATTTTAATAATGAAAAATATACAACAAACAATATCATATAGTCTCTAAATTTATTTGAACCAAAATAATTTTTTTAAGGACTTCGAACAACAATTTATAGGATTTATAGTTTCAATAGAATCAATGGAATATAATGAACATTATATTTAAACACTTGTGCTCTCCGAATAATACAAATTTACTAAAAATAAAATATAGGCGATAATTTAAAAAAATAACAATGTAACATTGTAACTGCTATTAAAAGTATAAATAATCTACTATGTATGTAAAAGCAACAATATTGTGAAGTGGGGAAAATGTTGATAACTTAATACATTATATTTTTTATTAAAACTATCCACACCTGAAGACAGTAAATCATACTATTAAATATTAATTAATTATAGGTTAGTATTGTATTTGTATATAAAAATTCCTTTATTTATAAATCAAACTTAGTATACTAAAATATTTCTTATAACGTAATATATATATAAAGTATAATTGTATATATAAACGATTAATGTGTACGACAAAAAGAAAATATATATAAAAAAAAGTCATAAACATCATTAAGCTCTTTTCACACTGGTGGTCTCGGTTCGATCCGATCACGATCAATCTAATCA
>CM023360.1:31791481-31936945 GCA_013282895.1 Eriosoma lanigerum
CATTACAGAATTACATTACAGCTAAAAGCTCCGGTGTGTACCCGGCTCAATATAAATACCGTAACGCGTCCTTGACTTTCGTGGGTGGGTTTCCGAGAAATGTTTTCCTAACCGGTTCCGGACATTTATACTCTGGTTCTGGTATATTACAGTAACATTATAGTCGTAGACGAAAATCAAATTACCTTGGTATAATAATGTGTTGGTATTTTGTAATTTACTAGCTTAAGTGCGTATGACTATGTTGTTAACATACGAGTACCATCGTAAAATATCATTATTATTACGTTACACCAAAATTCGGACTGATTGTGAGTTAGAAATTGATGAATCTCTATTGCAACAAAGATAATAATTTAATATTATAATAATTCGACCTGCATTGTACGGAGTGTGGTATAATAATATTTCAATGGACGAACGATATTGTAGGGATATAAATTAGATTTTCCGGCTCGTTTAACTCCCAAATTTTGCATGTATACAGTATCTACTACAACTATTCAGCCAATAATTATTTTAAAATCGCCAAACGGATTGTGCCATTAGTAATAATTATCCTGTCATACTGGAATCTAGTGATCCGCGTTAGCAAGATGATCATGTATTTCAGTATACAAATTGCATAATAACATAAGTATTATACGACGGTTACGGTCATGTTGTGCCTACAAAAATATTATAAGACATTGTGATATTCAGATATATATTTAAATTATAATATCATTCTATTATCGGTTTCACTTTGGTCTTCTCACGTCCTCATTCTCTGTTATCATATTAGTATAATGCTTTTAGCATCTCACATAGGGTGTTTTAGAGGATATATCATTTATAATAATATATAGTAGGTATGTTGTTTGTATCACAAAATGTTGAAATTGTTTATATATACATATCAATGCGTCAATATTATATATGTATGTTAAATCTTCGGTATACACTCTGTACATATAGCAAAGGCACGATGAAATCTGCGATGCGTAATCCTTTGGTAAAAAGTTTTATTTGCCTATATACATATATTACGTATCCGGTAACCGTTTTAATGGTAAGTCATGGATAACCTATATATTATACCACCGTTTTCGCCGTCACCGCCACCGTAAAAGTCGAATGTAATATCCAGTTGACAAAGTTCATAGTTTACAGTGCAACAAAATTCGCAATCGTCATAAGCAATACAGGGTATGTGTATACATACAGAATGTTTGATAATCAGAGGACATTGCGGTTTTTTTCGTCCTTGGTGAACATTTACGTATTATTTATTTTGTATATTTATTTAGAAAATAGATGCGATTCTTTAAAATATTGGACGATACGATAACATACCTACAGCAGCGCAAATGAGTGCAAACTCCTTTTAGAAAATATCATGTGCCTTGAACAAAAAATTTCACTTTGTATATATTTAAAACAATAAGCTTAAGAAAACTTATTAAAAGATTGGGAACTTACCACGCAAATCCGAGGATACATAAGCTCCACACGAAATATCTTACTATTTACGAATACGATGTAGTTTTTCTCATCACACAATTCGAAAAAAAGATATAGATCATTCTATATATATATATATATACATTTTATTATAAATTTGTACCTATGAGTCGATCAGTTTATATCTTTATCGTCTAGTTTTTCTTCTATTATGTACCATTTGCGATATTTTTCACCTATTCATTAAATATTTGGATAAACAAAATATCAAATATCAAATATTATTAAATTTTTGAACATTCTGTATAGTTTCTTATCGCGTATTCTAATAAACAGGATATCGATTTTTTTATTATATATATTGTGATGGTGACAAATTATATCAGACTCCCTTTTTTTTATCATTTTCCCAATCCATCCTCCACACTCTTTTGCCTCCTTTAAAAATACATAATATATTTTTATTTCCGTTTTATTATTCGCCCGTGATCATTCGCCGCACGTATGTTTACAATTTCGCGCGTATAACACATTGACGACGAATGCAACTTATGGCGACACATATTAATCGCGATCCGATGTGAAATTTGTTTATTTTTTATATTTGTTTATAAACGTGTTTGTTATTTTTCATTTCAATTTTAATACCTACGGTTTTGTTTATTCTCTGTTGTCATCACCTAACTGCAGATAGTCATAAACTTTTATGATCACGTAAAAATCAATAATTATTCGATCCGTTCAATTCATTGTTAAGTTGGATAATTTCGAAATTATATTTTCAAAATTAAATTTCGGAATTTATTTAAAAACAAAGTAATATACTCGTGCTGAATAAGTGTTGATAAATTGTGCAGTAATGCGATCGTCTATATTAAATAGACTTCATATTAACATTGTGTTTTTTTATTGTTTAAATAGCATATTATTGTATATACACAAGTAAATTATATTATATATCTAAAAATATAGTCATATTAAGTTTTAATTAAATCGTTATTTAATTTATCCCTTTTTTATCATCATTTGGCTATCTATAGAGAGCGATAAGGGTATATTTATGCGCACTAAAATCTCAGGTCTTAAGAAATCTCATTTATTTCATGCCAAATCGAAGGACCGCCAACGAATACGTAAAAAAGGTATTCTTGGTTATTTTTTTTCGTGTGTGTGAAGTTTTTTCCGACTCAGGAAAATCAATCAACCGATCTCGAAGTTTCTTTTTACCAGAATAATGTATTTGTATGACTCAGAACAGTAATAAAATTGATTATTATAAATAATGTTTTTGTTTTTTAAAAAAAAAATTAAATACTTCTCTCTAAGTAAGGGATATTTAATACAATATATACCTAATATAAATTTTAATCTATGACAATAACTGATACAAATATAATTTTTAAATGAATATTATCTTAACCTTACGGTTAAGGAGAAGGTTAAGAAGAAAAATAAATGATTTATTTTGATCGCATTTGAAGTGTTTATTAAATTAATGTTTATTAATGTCCCAATTTGATTTAAAGAATTTGATAATTTGGTGACTAATATGTACGTAGAGAGAAAAATATTTGGAATATAATAATATTATATAGATCGATCGAAGTCGCACTCGTAGTTCTGTCCCTTTTTCGTTATGGCTGACATTTTCTCTCTAACACATATATTTCTTTAAGCGTTTCCATAATATTGCTAATGTATTTTTTCGATTATAAAAAAAAATATATAACCTGATCTATAATCGATTTTTTTATTCAGATAAACCTTTTTTTTAATTATCTTATCAATGTAATGTGTAATTTATTTTTATACAAGATTATAGTCACCGTTCGTATTATTAAATTTCCCCAATAATTTCTGTGTTATCGTCTGGTAGTTATTCGCCTCGTCCATGTCGCAATCGTTTGTAACTAAACGAATTTTGTATTTTACTGTGTATAGTGTCTCAAAGAAATATATTAATATTTATATACACTATATTCACATGAATACGCAACGAAAATACCGACAAATGCGCTTGTTTAGGAGAACATAAACTTTTCATAATCCAAAGTTAGTCGTAAGTTTGCCACCCCTAAACCGTTTTATTACTTTTTATTGCATCCATTATCGCCGTTATGATATTATCGTCTGTCCCCATTTCAAATTCATCAGATCCGTTGAAATACAACTACTTTTATAATAATCAGTGTTGTACAATATCTAGATAACAAATAATGTTTTAATCTTATTTATACATGAACAAAACTAATTTATCTTTTTATATCGTCAGGTTATGTAGGTGAGTTATCTCGATAATTCGATCATTTTACTATGACAGTCATTTTAATATTATATTACATATATAAAATTTAATATTCTCTTTCATTAACTTTATAAATTTATTTATCTATCATCTAGATAAATTAAAATGTATTTTTACAAAAAACTAAATTAATGTAATATCATAGTACACTTTAAATAATACTTCACTAATCAAAAATTCTCAACGAAAAACTTTGTACTTAAAAACAATATAATTATCTGATTTTACACAGTTACTATAGTTACTAGTTACTAATAAAAATAACGATACAGATAATGAAACCAATAATGACAAAGATACTGATAAAGATAACGATACAGATAAAGATAAAGTAACTGATACCGATAAAGATATTGATAATGATAAAGATACCGGTACCGATAAAGATACTGATAACGATAAAGATATTGATAATGACAAAGATACCGATAATGACAAAGATACCGATTGAGATACCGATAAAGATAAAGATACTGATCAAGGTACCGTTAAAGATACCGATAACGATAATGATACTGATCAAGATACCGATAAAGATAATGATACTGATCAAAATACCGATAAAGATAAAGATAAAGATACTGATCAAGATACCTATAGAGATACTGATATCGATAAAGATATTGATAATGACAAAGATACCAGTACCGATAAAGATAAAGATATTGTTACTGATAATGATACCGATATAGATACTAAAAAAAAACTTATTTATAAAATATCAAATGTAATTTGAACAGAATTTTAAAAATGATAAATCACATTGGTTAATAACAATATTGACCTCGACCTTGTTTGGAATATTCAAAATCATTCATTTACGTAACGGGCATTCATTTTTCAAATTATACTTAGAAATCTTACATTAAATGCTTCATTCTATTATCACACAGTATGAAAATCAAAATAATTACAATGTTACGATGTAAATTTTAACATACAAAACTGCAGTTGCAAACATTAAACGAGTATAAACGGTACGATCTATAATTAAGTATTTTATTTCTATGAACTTTCAATTAAATAATGACAATTAAAAACTTTACTGCGTGGAAATTTTTCTTTATTTACGAATATTCTATTTAATACTTATACGACAATATTTTATGTATTAAAAAATACAATCATGGTGTCAGTTACAAATTTTTAATAATTAAATTGTATATTGTGTATTTTTCAACGAAACGGCATTTTTAATATTTTACAAAATGTATGCACAACATAATAATTATAATTATAATTTTTTAATAAAATTATAATATTATTATCTAGTCTATCCTCTGTTGTGAAATAGCCACATCATAGTGTACTGAAAGAGCAATTAATTAAATCTGTATGAATACTTACCCGTGTATACGCGTGTAATTATTATGAACTAAATTTATTGATTTTACATCAAATACTCGTATAATAGCTATAATACGTAACACTATGTACGCATAAATTACATTGAAGGGATTGAGTAAAAACGCAAAATAGTATTAAAAACCACCAAAAACACTTCAAAGAAGAAAAATGAATATTCATATTCGTATACAATACCGAAATGTACTAATAAAAAATAAACCATTCTTCGTATAGTTGAATTTCATTTAATATTTATAAAAAGTACATTGAAATTAACATAATAATATTAAAATAATTTCCGATTTTTTTTTTTTTTTTTTAATTAATTCCGTCACAGTATATAATATTATAATATTTATTATTTTATTATCTTGATGTTTCGCGGGATGAAACCACATTTTACATAAACGTGATATCATACTCACAAAATTACAAACTAAAAATAAAAAGTTATATTATAATTTATGTTAATATTATAGATAAACATGGATATTTTTTCTCTTGTTTTTCACAAATTATATTATTCGTAATTCAATACTAAATTATAAATTATAACTCTAATATAATATTTATTACAATATTTTATACAGAGATTTCATAAAATATGTTCATACAAATCCACACTATAAATTAATCTAAACATCAGTGACCGCGGTTACCGGATACCCGGTACCTGATTAATTGCTGTCACAATATATAATATGTTTCATCGATGCAATAAAAATTGAAACATTAATAATTAACAAACGGTTCTGAATACGTGAAATCGTAAAGAGATGTCGTTTCTATATTATACGTACCGCCTATGTATAACATATTAAATCGTTCGAACGTTTATATTTTATTCGTTATTTTCTAGCCCTTTCCACCAGGTTTGAACGACCCTGGTTTCTAAAACGATGACAAGGTGCTTTGGTTTAAAGCGCACCGGAAGTATCATCCGTCGAGTCACGGAAGTCATAAACACTGCGCTATAGGAGGATTTTCGGCATTATTACACCGGCACTTTATTTATATACATTTGTTTTTTTCTCGCTCACTTGCGGTCACAGGTTATTACCGCGGATAAACAACCGTCGAACAGTTTTTCATTTGGCTTTTATGGCCATTCAAACGCGTTGAATACATGCATTTAAATCGAACAAGCAGTCGTCTTTAAACGTGTATATTATACCTAATAGTTGGTAAATAAAAGCTGGTTGCGGTATCCACGGCTGGCACGCAAATCGCGAAGTTGGATTAAGTGAGATTCGATTTATGGGATATATATATACACTTATATGATACGATAATAACAGTTACCAATATTATATTATAATAATATATAAAAATGGTTTTTGCTTATTTTTATATGCCTATTATGTCGCATAACTTATAATACTATTATGTTTTACTACATTGTACATTGTAAAAGGTCGGTACATAAAATATAACCGAAGACATTATATACAGAGCGATCAGAATATTACGTTACAAAAACGGCCAAACGATTAATGAATAATGGTCATCGGTCATTCCGTATTATATTTTGTAACACGAATTATACCAGCCACTAATGTATACCCGGTAACACGCATCGTAATGTAGGTAGGTACATAAATTGTTACGTTCCGTAGCGCTGTTATATTTTATTATCTAAAGACAATCAAATTAACATCAGGACGTATATTTTCTGAATATTATGATGTGTTCGTATGTAAAGTTATAAACTCACAAACCGCGTCTTTTAAAGGACAAAGGTTCGGTTTGAATTCATTATACACACATGTAACAATATCCATAAATTTTAGCTAATGTAATTATTCATATTATCCGTCTAATGTTAATGGATACATAATATATATTTATATTATTTCGCACGTGAGAACATTAGGTATATTAGAGATATTAGGTATATATTATTATATTATATTATATTATAGAGAACAGAGCGTCACCTTACCATGATCTTTATCCTCGTCTATCCAACTGGAAATATAGCAAAATCAAAAAATTTAATTGGGACAATCTAGTTAAATTTACATATTAGACACACTCTAACTAAATTTCAGAGCTTTGCTCCCGAATCAACCCAAACACATAACACCACTAAAACTCCTTAAAATTCAATCCCCAAAACCTTTATTTACCGGAATGTTATTTATTCGAAAAACCCGAATTAATCAATGACCCGAATAAACAATTTTGGTTAACTCAAAACCCGAATACACTTTTCAAATTATTATTCATTCTGATACGTTAGTTCGTATGTATTTTATGCACTGTAAATTTGATATCAGTTTACGTAGCATAATTTTAAGTCAATGAAGTATCCGAATATCGAAGTTAGACAATTGTTTTAATAAATTATATGTTTACTATATACCTATATCAACCAATACTAACCCGAATAATAACGGTTATGAGTACTCAAATGTCGGGTAATTTTTTTATTTTTGTATTTTAACATCCAAATATTACCAACACCCGAAATCCATAATCCGAATAAATAACTTTAGTGCGAAGTCTTGCTAAATTTAAAGTAAATACTAAAATTAAACCTCAAATATTTTCGAGGTTCTCTCGTGGGATTTTTGTAAAATGTCATCTCACAATGAACTTATATTTATTTAAACTTTATAACTTCGTTGTTAGATAATATTTTATAAAAAATTTAACAAAAAAACCACGAACACGTTCCATTCTTTAAATTTGATAATAATGGTCTAACTTATAAGTTTAATTGAAATGTCACAATTGAAGTTTTACGAAGCAGTGATTTTGCTAAATTTTCCGTTGGATAATTGTAGAAAGTAAAATACGCGGGTGTTGTGTCCTCTTAATACTACTACTAAACAAAATAGTTTACATTAATTGATTTATCGTATATATTGACTTATTGAAGCTACCTATTTCATTCATAATAGATAATAAGTGTGTTTTATTTTGTCGGTTCATATTCTGGTTTGTACGGTTATACCACGCATACCAGGTATATACCAACAGCAACCACAAATATAATTTATAAAAGCAAATTGTTGGTCATCGCTATGACACGTTCGATGGATTGGAAAAACCCATCACGAGTGGCCGTCAGGGTGCTGCTATGAGACGACTGACGCGTCCGACCGCTCGAGTGTAAAATCCACGGAGATTTCTTTACACAGTGACCAGTGGGTGGCGATGGTGTCTCGATTATTCGGTCTGCGACCGCGGCCACAGTCGGTGCGGACGTCCACGCTGGTAACGGCCGTCCGGTCGGCCGACGGAGGTACACCATCATCGCCAGCCGCATCAATTCGGCCGCGGAATCGCTATTGTCGCGGTCGCTCGGCTGCTGCGCGATGGCCGGCGTGACGGTAGCGACTCGTCGTCTCGGCCGCGGCGGCCGCTTGCGGCCAAACGAACGTCGTCGCAAAGAGCCCCAGCTGTGGCCGCTTGCCAACGTGTCGTGTCGCTGTCGCTGTCGCTGCCGCTTGGTCCGTGGTGGTCGCTCCGGCGGCGGTTCCGTGTCCAACCGCGTCAGTATGACGTACTGCCACTTGTCACCCTCCAACTGGTCGTGATCGGCTGGAAACGGTCCGCTTATGATAGGTTTATTTTTTCTGATTCTGAAAATATATCACAGACAGATGAACACACTGTAAACATTTTGTTTACATAATATAACCTAACCCGACCCAAATTAAGAAAAATATCACTATTTATATTATAGTCTGGGTTCGGTTAGGATAGCAAACCTTGTAACTTTTGTTACTTAAACTCATCCTCAGATGAGCTCACCATGTGCCGAGGAAACTCATTCCGGAACAACATGGAATTAAAATGGTATTATTGAACAAACCAAAATATGATATATTATGAGTGGAAAAATTGTATTATCTTTTGATTCAGCTATAGGTATATTATATAATATATATTACAATTATTTTGTTATATGGTTACACCATTTTCTTTTAAATTATTTATATATTATACGTTACCAAAAATTATTATTATTATTTACATGACAGCACAAACCCGCGGCTGAAAATCCGGAGCTAAAAGATATTAATTTAGAACATCATTTTTTTTATATATTTATCACTTATAAACAAATAATACAATTTAAAAATGTATAATTTAAAATCACGTTGACGTCCGTGTCCGTGGCGAGTCTAAACGAGATAACCTTTTCATGCATATTCGCCGATGTTCCGTTAGAATCGGATGGGTGGTAGGTATGGCAAATATCAATAATATTTGAATTTATCGTATATATAATATATTGTATTATTTATTATAATTAATATAAAATTTAATATTTACTATGGTTTCGTACTATATAAGATATATGTTGAAGTTTGATAAAATTTAATTATTATAAAATTTCCTAACGTTACAACCATAAGGCGGTTCCAGGGACGTCCACGATTTTTAAAGTGAAAAAAAATGTTAGTTTTACGCCCAAATTTCGTCTTCCAGATTAGGCCTAGGTTAGCTAGTATTATATATTATTATAATACTATTAAATAAATGGTTTAAACTTTAAACAATTGTAAGAATATGAATTTATGGTATAAAAATATATTATAGCCGCGGAGATATGCTGCGTTAAGTTTTCGAAACGATCGTATTATACTACAATAATAATATAATAAAATGCCACCCGGGCTGACGGAAACGTTTCAACTTTATTATTATACTACATCGTCATCATTGTTGTTATACCGGATGATCAGAATTTTGCGTAACATTAATAGTGGGAATTACACACATTTTCAATCTTCATTGTTTTTGCATATAGCATTATATTCTGCTCACCCTGTATACTAGCATATGATTTAATGTCAACGCGCCTGGTCTTGAATTAACGCAATTCTGTCACTTTACATTTCTATAAAACTGTACCACCAAGATCGTAGTGCTTACTCAATAACAAAACTCGGCGAATACGACGACGGCAGCGAAATTATAATATCTGTCGAAAATTTAACTATTCGATATTCGAATATCATTTGTGCATAATACGTCATAATTATATAATATTATATCTTCACGTAAACTATTATGTTATAATTTATTATAATATTACCGAATGATGAGGATATTGTGTCGCAAAAATAATGGAGATAACACTTAAAACCACACTTTTATAACATAATATATTATACCAGATAAGAGAACAGAGCTTATGATACGACTGTTAAACATAATAAAAAGTTCTTTGGGAAATCGTTCGTAGATTATTTAGTTCAAAATTATTTTAACCAAAATTCAAAACTATATGTTTAAGAAAAATATTCATTGTAGTAGATTTATTATGTCAATTTGGTGAAAATGTATATATTTTATTTCATTTATTGCTAATATTTTAAATATCTATATTTTATTTATGTATCATGTACGTTGAATATTATACAATAATAATTCAAAATTATTCACAAGTTATGTTCGTCAAATGAACGATTTCAATTGTCTGAAAAAAAATTAGTTTATAGATTCGAAGCGGAGCGAGGAATGTATTGTTTCTACAAAGATGTTTTTTTTTATTATTTATGAAAACTTTTTTTCGGGTAGAAATAATTGTCCGATTACCGCAAGTAGGATACAAGTAGGGTATGTTTTCGGTAGTAAATCGTATCATATTGGAACTTAATTTAACTTATTTTTCGAATTTCCCTAAATTTTTTCCCTAGGAAAAAAAAACTATCAAAATATGGCAAAAAATTACGATTTCCATAAATTTTATTTTTTATTTCATGATAACTAATCAGTTTTAGGCCCCTACGAGTTTTAATCGTAGGAATTTGAAATTTATTTTAAATATATATATATGTGTAATTTACACTCGTAGTAAAATTTGCAATGGATTATCAGTATAATATATATTAATATATTGAGATTCGTTCAGAATCGTATTTTCTAATGCAATATAATTGAATTCAAAACTTAATCATTATAGTAAACCACTAATTTCTCCGAGGACCGAAGGGACAAAGATGGAACAACCTAAATTGACGTTCCCACTTTTTTTTAAATAATATTATTTGAAGATTACTAATGCTCATCAATGATTGAGTTTTAAAAACATATGCTCAATTCAAATCATTTCATATTTCACAAAGTTAAAAACTTGATCTTAGCATTAGTCGAGATATTAATAAAGATAAACATAAAATTTCAGTTGACTTTTTCTTTTCTTTCTAATCTTGGTATAAATTATTATAATATGCATTAACACAACACTATTACCTATAATTATCCACAGGCCATAAGATTATGTATATTTATTTTTAAACACTAATTGACGTTTTGTTTAATTTCAAATCATACTGTTATTATTGTTTATTGCAGTATAATATAGATTATATTAACTTGTGTTTTTTATTTCTAATGTCAACTAAACGAATATTATGTTACGTGAGTAGTCGATATACGTCTTGTATAGGTATAGGTTAGGTAAAGACAGTTAGTGGGGTACACTGTACACGTCATATTATAACCATTCAATATTTCAATAAATAATTTAACAATTTTAATAATAATAATATTTAATATATATTATGCAATTATGTAAATAAACGAATTAAAAAAGTTTAGTTAATTTAAACTTGACTTATTTTCGTATATATTATATATTAACTTTGTTTAAAGTATGAATAATAAGTTACTTTGAATTAAATTGTAATTAAATTTCTGATAAATCTTATTTTATATAATATAACTTATTTTTAATTTTGATATTCCATCAAAAATTTGTTATGTACGTTGATTTCAAAAATAATCTACTATACTCCAGTAAATTAGTTTTTATTGTTCTTAAATTTAATTAAAATAATCTAAAATTGAATTAATTATTCAATTATAATATTTGTTTTTAATAAACTTTATTTAACTGAAATATCAAAAATATCAGAACCACTACACGAACCATTGATTAATGTATGCCTTTACTACTTACAGACTTTCAGAGATCCATGGTAAAGATACGCCGTACGCCTGGTATTATCTTAAGTCATGAGTAAAAAATAACATTTTTATACAGTACGGATGTAAAATGCGCATAATTGTACAATTTTATTTATAGTGATTTGTTGTTGAATTTGTTATTTTTTTTCGAAAAAAAGTATTGATTTTGTGATTATAAATATACCTGCTAACATCGTACGTGTTCAATTTTCTACCATATACATATTATGAATGTGTAATATTTCAGGAAATAACACACTCTCACACATTTGCCTTACTTTTGTTGACGCAAACATAATTTGACTTACTTATTGTGTTTTGCATTCTTTTCGCCACACATCGGGTACTCGTGATTATCTGAATAACGCGTCCACTGAAAACAAAAAAGTCCAAAAAAATGTTCAAATTTAAAATATATATGTTTAATTGTATTTCATTTAAAATAAATAAATCATTTTCATATTCCTAAACAATTTGTGATATGACATAATAAAATATTATCACGCTGATCATCATCATATAGAAATTCATTCAAATAAGTTTTTACAAGGACATACGGTACAATTATTAATCATAACAAGGCATCTCCATTTTTATCAAAATATATCATTTTATGGAAGTATTATCATGGGAAAAGTATTTAAATTTCAGGTTTTTTTTTACTAATCAGGAAAAGTTTACAAAATTGAAGTCATTTTGTCTTCATTATTCATTAACTCCAATCTTATAAAAGATATTTTAAAATATCTTTATGAACACATTTTGAATATGTTTATTTTAGTACTCAACTATAATTAATGAGTTGAATGCCTTAAAAAACAAAAAAGTGACATAAAATATTTATACCCGTTTAGAATAGCTAGTTATAACTAAATGTATATGCAATTAAGTGATCACCGATTGGTAATAAATATATAATATACCCAATTATATCAAATTTATCTATATTATTTTAAATGTGAATAGATTATATATCTATTATTAGTATCTACTCATGAAAGGTAATTGAAAACTTACAAAATTTTACTGCGTACCTGTACATGTTTACATTATTTTATCGTCGTTTTATAAATTCTGATATATAGATAATTACTTTGTATATTATATATAAACAGCAAACTATTCAACACGATGTTATTCAAAAACAAAATATAATAACATAATAATAATAATATATAAGCGATCGTTACATTATATTATTACGTATATAAAATTATATTAAATTAATGACTCATAATATAATATATATATTATCATAGTATTAAACAGCAGTTAGTCGTTATTATATTGAGTGGTTTTAAAATGATATACGGAATGTTAAAAAAGTATGGAAAATATTGTGTATTTCCTAATCTAACCAAAATTATTTGTTTTAAATCTCATTTTTTTTCTGTATATTTCGTTCACTCTGTATATAGACAAAAAATATGTCGTGCACATTATCGTCGTTGGCGAATATTCGTATTAATAATATCACGTCGTCACGGTTAATAGGAATCTAAGCATGGGATAAAAATGTATTTGTCAGCACATGTGGTCTGACGGAAAAAACGCATTCGGGGGTTTTCAAAAGAAGAAGAAAAAACATTTGAATTCTATAAATTGATGCGATCGATGAATCTATGTTTGAAAAATATAGATAACTATTTAATACCAAATCGGTTTTATATGTAAATCAAAGAAAATAAAAAAAAATAATCATTGTTTTTGAGTAAAACTAATCTGATATAACATAATATTAAATCGTTCTTTTCATTACTTATTGTTATTATGATTATTTCGTTTTTTAATTTAAAAATCAAATATATCATAGCATACGTTATAAATTTATAATATATACTATATGATTACCTTTCTTTTTTCCATAAGTACACGAGTCTACATTATTTTATTATTATTATTATTAGACTTCAAGGTTTTTAAAAAACTATCCATCATACTGAGAATCGGTAACACTAATTTTTTGTGTTCCTGTAGAAATCTATCGTAATATAATATACAAGCGTAACCAATTTGAATAATTCAAACCGTAGTGTTCACCCAACGTGTTTAACACATGTACCTATCTAATAATATGTTACATTGTAACAATACTGGGCATAAAGAAGTTAAAAAGTTAAAGTCAATTTTAACATTTTAACTTAAATTACCAATTTATTTATTTTTTCTGTAAATAATGAGAACCTACTTTTAATCGAATTTCATTACTATACCTAATTAGTTATAACTTCAATATATATATATACATGTATATGTTTAATATTTAAATTAAAAATAATATTTCAAACCAAAAATTATTTCTATGCAAGTTAAATATTAATCTATATTATTTTACACACATAAATAAAGTATAAAAATAATATAAGCTTACCTTAAGTCAAGGAGTTACTTTTTTTAAATTTAACATTGAACTTAACAAAATTAATCGATAAAAATGTAATTAACTTTATGTTAAAACTTTTCAAATAACTTGATTTAACTAAATCAAAATTATATCCAAGCGCATTATTGCTTTTTAGGGATATTTTATCTAATTATTATAATAAATTACGTAATACTATTTTAATGAAACCCGCGCGAATTGGTAAGTTTAATATTATATCTATATTTTTTTAACGACATTAAACATTTTTATTGTCAATAATGCATTCCGAATGTGTGTGTTTTCAATTTAAATTTACGATCATGGCGTTATTAAACTATTAATCTTTGAAATGTATATTATAATTTAATAATATGTGTATACTATAGTTTTGAAACGAAATCGTACGTTTTCTGCCCATAATATTTTAATATAATATCTGCTGTAATACATTATTCTTCATGGTGATTTTCTATTTGAATTGCATTATAATATCATAATACAAAGACTAAAAATATTTCCTTCTAATTGGTAAATTTATATTTTTATAACTCATCAGATAATATTTTATTAAAGATAAAATCATGTTCAATAGTCTGAATGATCTTTTTAATATAATATTCATAACAAACGTGTGTAGATATTTTATTAAATAGCCATAATAAAATACCAAAATTAAAAAATGTAATAAAATTTATTTATTAATTATGAAATAAAAATAGCTTGCTTATTAACCAATTTCTTATTGTTTAAAATGTTTATATATATATATATATATGTATGTATGTATTAGGACGAACATGTCGAAATAACAAATTATCTTAAGATAAGACGTTAGACGTATCAACACAAGCAAAATCATGAAAAATATGATTTTAATTAAAACATTATAGTAAATACCTATGACGTTATCAACAATTATATAAAAATATAACATATATATTAAATTATATATATTATGTATTAATATCTATAAAATTATGTGAAATATTGATAAAATGTTAAGAATTTTTTGTTTCAAATGTTGACATTAATCATTGGTAGAAATATTTGGGAAAAAAATAGTTATTCTTAAAATAATACCATTTCATACTTTATAATAATATTATACTTGATTTATTAACAACATAAAAAAATAATTTACCAAATCATAAAATTGTTTCGAGAACTCAAAGCATATTTAGAATATTATAATATTGGTACCTTGTAATTTTTATGATGAAAAATGATTTTTAATAACTTTACCCATCTAAAATTGGTTTTACAAACATTTTATCATTCTAAGCTCATTCCGTTTAATTCTGATAGATTTTTTTTGTTTAATAATAGCAAATACTAAATAGCCAAAATATATATAAAAAAATTAGACCCTGAAAAGTGTTTTATTCTCTATAGAATAATCCCCACCCCTCAATAGCTAAATACGACAATGATAATATCGTATTTCAATAATAGTAATACTAAGTAGGTATGAGTGTATAATCGATGAAAATAATATTGCAAAAATATTTTCTAATCATTTTTAATAGAATTTTTTTCTCGAACAATGCGAGAAATATTAATACGATGACGCGTGGAATAAATAAAATACGTGGTTAAATCTTAAGTGTAAGTATTTATTTATTTTTCAAAATCTAAATTTTTTTTGTATCATATATTATAATTTTTAATAATGTTATATTAAAGGTTGAAAAGTAGGTTATATTAGGTTACTATTATATGGATATGGTTATAGTCGGGTTAGGTTACCTTTTTGGCGTAATTGAAAACGATCTTCCGGTAAAATCCGTCGACCCCCGTGGCCCGAGGGTTTCTGCCGCCAGTCCGTCTACACAAGCCACTGCCCATTTCGCAGGGAAAAAATGATATAATAATCAACAAAAGCCAACCGCATGCGCACTAACGCGGCTATTAGTAAAAAGTCATTAAAATGTTAAAAAAAAAAACCTATTATTAAAATGTGTTATTGTTATCTCGGAAAAAGCAATAGCTTCATGTATTCTTCGCGTACAAGATCGGTTTAAACATCGATCGCGGCGTACAATTTCTTGCAACCGACGATCGACCGAACGCGGATAGTGCGCATAGACCGTGTGATTTAATAATAATAATATTATAATATTATTATCGACACGATTTTCGACGCCGCCGACTCCCACCGTCTTTCGTTTCCTTGTTCCCCTCATCCCTCGCCACGTCACGGACACACACGAAATTTATTTAATATACCTTGCATTTAATATCAATAAAAAAATCTATCATATTATTTACTTTATATATTATAGTAAAAAATTTTAATCGTTAAAACTGTGTATTTTTTAACATACTTTTTTACTAAATCAACGAAAAATAGTATAAAAACTAGAAAAACAATTCCTCAAAATCGTAAAATATGCACTAAAAACATATTGTATTTTAACTCGCATAGTTTTAAAAGAAAATATTTTGACTTTACATGTCGAACAAACGTAAAAGATATGCGAATCCGATGGTGATAATAAAATAACTTTTCGAATTATCGTTTATACTATAATGGCATCATATTATAGTATATACTTAGTTTCATGGACGGAGCCCATTGTACGGTAATCATGTTTGTTAGGACTTTGTCAGATATCATATTTATAATTTCAAAGAGATTTTTAAATGCGAAATGAATAGAAATCGTCTTGGAATTGTTCAAAAACCAATTTTTAACATTTATCTATCGACCAGGTGAAAAATATAATTTTCAGTTTCTTCCTTTGAGCACACGGTCTCTAAAAATTGCCCAAAACCGCCCTGGACGAATGTATTTTACAACGCGACAGCAGAAGACCCACGTTAAATAATCGATATCCGTAGTAGGCTTTCCATATAGACTGCTATTATTTATAGGACGTCCTGACCAAATACCATACTACAGTTCGTTGGTATTATTGGTACGTACTACTACCGCGGTCGTAGTATTTATAATATTATTATAATGCTAAATCGGCGGAGTAGGGGAGAGAATGAATGTGAAAAACAGTCGTAGTGAATAAACACCACTACATAAACGCGAACGTGATTCAAACCACAATTTCAGTCCTCCCTATCTACCTATAGCCACACACTATCCCTGACGATATATTATATTATTGTGTTTACGTTTGTCTGCGCGCTCAAACGTCCGTCCGAATTTAAACGAATTACGACGAGCGTCATCATATCCCGTGCGCTTTAAATTGAAATGTTTGTGAAAACACAAATGTTTTCGTTATCTTTGACGGAATAGGATATAAAATCGATGTCTCCAAAATATATAACTATTATAATTACTATTGTTTGTATATAACTATATTACATGCGCGTTTATATAGGTACGTATTGATTTCCAGAATTGCCGTTAACAATCGCGCACGAATAAATCAATTTAAATATATTACAATATTCGATTGAATGAAACGACCCGCTCACGCAGACAATAATAATATTTTTATTTTCCTCTTCGGGATACAATAATATAAAAATGAGGCGTAAAATTCGTCGTTGTCGTACGAAATAATAATTTAAAGAAAAAATAATACATAATAATAAATTAAAAACGATATATTTTTCATAAAAAGTACATTCTTTTTCTACGTTAAAAGATAATTATTACTTATCGACACACTACAACAATCGATAACCCTATGCAATCATAATTGTTACATTCCAACGGCGGCAGCTGCTAGCTGTACTGTTGGAAATTTTCTTCTGATAAATTTAAAAAACTCATATTTACACTATGACTATAAATCAGAAAACTATGTTATCGTGAAATTTTGTAATTTGCACAATCCGTAGTGATTAACAGAAATTTTGGACAATTTCATAAAAATCGAAATTTTCTCCTTCCCATTTGAAACGGCATATTTTTATAATAATTTTATGAACTTTCGTGTTGTAGGGACAATAACTTACGCGGCCGAAAACCGGACGTCCGGATTCGTCTGACCGCGCGCGGTCTCGTCGAGCCCCGGACTCGTAATTTATTGATAAATTTCTGTGAGGAATGACGCCAAAAACACACCCAAGAGGAAAAAAAAGCCGGAATTACTTGAATTTCATTAACATGCAGACCGGTAACAATTGATTACATTATATATATAAAAAAAAAAAAAAAAAAAATGCTTATGAATTATTCAAAACGGCAAACATAAAATTGGAAACGCCAGGATTTTTAAAAATATATTTTTTTTACTTTTGTATTCCAACGAGCACATTTTTCCGTTTGCCTTTGGCACGGTACAAATAATGAGAGAACCGAGAACTGGGAACAGACTGTCAGATCAAATTATACATATTATATACCTAACTATTATATTATTATACGTACGCGATTTTTTGACCCGACAGCTGTTTGAACGTAAAATGATGGAATATATAAGGTTCGTGAGTTTTGAAATTACATTTAGAAAACATTGATTAAATTCAATATGTTGTACGCGTTTTGCGGTCGAAAAATATGTTTTTACCAGAAAATTACTACTCATCAAAACACTGATATAATACCTCATATTATTATTATTTACCCAAGTTTATTTTCTCGTGAATATAAACTACACTAAAAATGAACAAATATAATTTGCAAAAATAAAAAAAATACTTGAACACAAATTATACCTTGTAATAAATATATAAACAAATATATTTATATAAAATAATAATAATTTTTAAAAAAAATTGATTACTAATTATTATTGTTATGAGTTTATGACATATTATTATATTATAAGTGGTACAATAGAATGTTAAATATGTTATAGATTCTATTTTATTTTATATTAGTCTATACGAATTATCGACAATAAAATATTAGAAATAATTTGTTTAATTATATAATTATTATTTATATAAAACACAGATAGTCAAATTTATTTTCAGAGTTTAAAATATAAAATGACAAATTTTTTTTTTGGTATTTTGTATCATAAATCATAATAAATATTTGAGCTATTGACTTTCCTATACGTATAATTAGTTATATTTTATTTAAATATTGTTTGAATTTTAAATTATAGTCAAAAATTTAGTTTATAACTCAAAATACAATTTTGTTTCATTATATTATATGTAATTATAATTGAACAGTAAAATATTTATTTTTAACTATTAAAGATCTAGATATAGCTGTATATTATATTATTTAATACAATTGGTTTATAGATTTTTTAGATTATTTTGAATGATCAATAAGTCGGGCTAAATAAAATAAAATGCGCAGTAGATAATAATATTCTTAGAATAAGCTCTGATTTCTGATATGAGATTACAATAATACAATCAAAATAATAAATGTTTAATATTTTAAAATAAAAATCACAAAATAAATTATATCATATTAGACATTATTAGGATGATCCGCGTCGTCTTGAAAGCGATATTATAATCTTATGAATATAGTATTATTGTCTCTGCGATATTCACAAACGCATTAATATTAAACCCGTGTGCGAAACGTCAATATTAGATGTGTGAAGTTTTGAAGTTTCGACGGCACTTATTACATACGCGTGTTTTTACATTAAAACGACGATTAAAATATATTCGAATCGACGTATAGTACGAGGAGTATATAGGTTGAGTAAAATATAATAACGAATTTACGTATTGAAATCGTACATACTAACACACATGACAAAATAGATAGGTATCATCACAAATTTTTGACACGCACACCCCACAAAACTATTTCCTCACTTCACCTATATCGTAGTTCACCACTTCTTATTGTTTGACATTATAATTTACCAATTTCCTGATTAAATATAATATTAAATAAACATAAAATAGTACATATTATTAACAATAATTTGTATAATTACATTTTATAAATGTATATTGAAAACAAATTGAAAATATTTGGTTTTTATGAAGAATTAATTAGTTTGATGTCTTAATTCCCTTTAATTATAGATAGTAGATATTATATGATAGCCTGAAAAAAAAAATTGACCGTTAAGAAGTGGTAAACTACGATATAGGTCCGGATCAGGATGATAAACGCGTACTGAACGAAAATGCAACTTAATACTGTGATGATATACCTGTCTATTTTATCACACATGTGTAACCTCTATAGGTTTTGTAATATTATGAAAATCTTATCACACTGTATACAATAATTATTATTTTACATTGATATTTTCTCTTAAGAACATATTATATTATAATATACAATATGATAATGCTCGTTAATTTATATGTATTTATGCAAATTAAAACATTGTGAAATATTAATTTTGTTGACGAACTTTCGACTACGTGATAATATATATATTCAACGATTTTGATAAGGAAAATAACTATATATATAATTTTCGATTCGTTTAAAAGTATTAATATTTAATTCAACGAGTTTTATGCGCGACAATTGCACACAAAAATATAACTCATATTATATTAGTCATTATCAATAACAATAATTTTATTAATCACTATTACTTAAATACTCAGAATAATTTCTAGAAAAACATTTTCATCGGCACGTATAAACATCATGTTACTGCGACATATTATAACACACTACCTTTTCTGCAGCGAATAATGAATCGATTATACACACATGTAAATTGCAAAAAAATCATTTTTACTATCACATTAAAACAATACATTAATGATCAGGGTTCGAATTTTATAGCATTAAGAAGTAGATACTCAAATATACGCTATAATATGATGTTAGATATCTTAAAATATGCATCATAATATGCACTTGAAAATAAAAAGAGAATATACATATAAACTATTTTATTTAAAATTGTATTATTTTCAATTATCGAAAAAAAAGCGTATTAAAATAAAACATTTATGTATTTGTTTAATGATAAATTTCAGCTTCTTTTTTTAAATACTTTGACAAGAAAAAACAAATTAAGATAATATTGTCAGATATTTATCATGTCTGTTTAAAAAGCGGTACAAAAGGAAGAAGAAGTAGAATAAAAATTAAATAAGTTTAAGAAATTATAGGTTCTATAAAATTTACATTATATGATTAAAATATGATTGACATTTCCAAATTTAAAACTTCTGCGAATATTTGTCATAAATATTTTAACTTTATAAATCTGTTTAACGTTAAAAATATAAAATTCGTATATTTTTTTTATTAAAATAGCTAAAAAAAATAACCAATAAAATAAACTTAAATCTGTAATACATTGCACTTAAAAACCGCAAACCCTAAAATATGCAAAACCAAATTTTGTACTTTACTTGTTTATATCATGAAATAAATTGGTATTCTACTTAGATACCATTTTTACGCTGATCATATTCAAATATATAAAAGGTAAACAATAATTCTAGCACTGCTCATCATAAATCAAAAATTATACGTATACAGAGAACATTGAGAACATTTAAATAAAGAACAACGTTTTTTTGTAAGTCAGTTAAGTTTATTGTTATATTTTAATATTTAAAACATAAATATATAAATAATAAAAACATTATGTAAATAAACTTAAAATTATTTTTTATTATGTACAATTATTAAAACAATGTCATAAGTTAAGAAAAAGCTATTATATTGTATGATGTCATTTTAAAAATCGTGTATAACTTAAACACACTCTTAACACATGTTAAAAGTCTTAATTGGCACTTTCAATACTTCTTCGTCTTTATTGATTCTAAGAACTTCCATGTACAATAATACATACTAACCAAAGATAATTTTAATTCATTTAATATAGGTACTCACTGTTCACAAATTCACACCATTGTAACTTTGTAAAATATTTGGCAAGAAAAAAATATATCATTTAAATTATTTTAGTGTAATAATTTCATTATATTACACCTATATAAAATAAACTCGAATTCGTCTATTTCCTAAAAAAAAATTAAATATTGCATATAAAGTGAACAAATTCCTGATTTTTACGATAGTATATATGATACATGATCTATTTTACTAAGTGGATGTATCATAAATAATAAATAGTTTCATCAACTATTTCTATTAAATATTCAACGGTGATTTTTGTATTAATTTATTTTCTTACATAAGGTAAAGTAATATTAAGTAAAAGTAGTGTGAAGATAGTGTGTGACGTTAGTTATGCACTATTAGAAATTAACTATTTAATAGCTACTTTAATTAATATAACAACTATAAATTGTACTTTTAGTATACCATAATGTGTAGTATAATTCTAGTGTATTAACAATAAAATGTATTATAAATTAATTGTTTTAATTACCATTAAAACAATTAAATACAATTATAAAACGAATAATATTTTGATAAAAAATATAATTTATATGTATGTCAAATTCAAGCGATATTGACTAGAAATTATAGTTTTAATTTCATTAACGTGTTTAAGGAAAATATATTTTATTGTAATCTACAAATATTAGTAAGTTAAATATTTATTAAAATTCGTCGCCATTTCAAAATTAAAAAAATATACGCCAAACAGTTAAATTACATAAAATTAAACATTATTTCCTACCAAAGATATTTAAATGTTCAAATAGATACGCGAGTACTGTAATGGTATTAACATAATATAATTCGTCATGCGTCGTGTTTGAAAAACTTGTAAAATAAATAAAAATGTCAACCGTTCGTGTTATAATATATTATACAGAGTAATCAAAATATTTACGTCATAGCGTTCGCTCGTTTAATATTCGAAATAGAGAAATATTTATAATAGTATTAAAAACTGTAATCCAATAATAAAATCAATATACTAATTTTAAACGCCCTTTTAAAAAGTTTTATCGAAAGTGGATGTTTGAAAATCAAACAGAAAGTATTTTTTTGTTGTAATAATAATAATAATTTTGTGCTAATAACGTAGGTATTATTGTATAGTCATATAAAATTAAGATTACTGTATATTATAATGATATTAAAAAAAGGATATGTTAATTGTCGAACTAATTAAATTAATTGAGATGAATATTTCGAGCAAGAAAATACGAGAAAATTTGTTTTTTCTTTCAATTGTCTGTCTCGTTAGTTAAATTGCGATGTACTAACCAAACATAATAATAATATACGTATGTAACAACTTAGGTAAACGAATCAACAGTGAACTCTGTTGTGTACACAAAAGCAGGGGTTCTTGATCTTTTATTGGAGGGTTATAAATTTATAATAGAGAATTTCTCCGAAGATATTTCATTATCATACGAGTTAGTTTAGTATTGTTTTATACTCGATAGTTGATACTTTAAGTACATTTTTAGTTAATGACAATGATATTGTATTATTATTATCATTATGAATAATAATTCTAAGCTAAATAATAAATCTTGGTTATATAGCTAAGTTCAAACAAAAATATATAATCCCCAAATATTTTTCGGTCACTCTATATTAGATTTATGCGCGCGCAGAAAAGAAAACACTTCTTCATTTTATTATAGCTGTTTCGTTTACTTTACGGATCAATAATTCAACAATTTATCTCATTCTCGGAAATATTATTTATTTTTTTTACTTACGTACCTAAAATTATATTTTTTATCGTCTCGTATATACATATATAATAATACTATGGTTTCGGATTTTTCCCATCAGATTACCCCGCCGAAGTCCGTGGTGTTTTGACGTTTATACGATCAATTGTTAAAAACTTTTTATTCAACTATTTTCAAATATAAAAACTTTATACATATTTATTTATGAATAATCGAATAAAATTGTAATCGGGTTGTATAATAAAGTAACTGCAACGATCAACTCACGATATTATCACGATGACTTGAGAATATAATATATATAGCTCAATATGTTCATAAATCGATATAATAATTGTATAATGATTTTATTTATACATTTCATAATATAAAAGACGTATAGAAAATATTTACTACGCAGTCAAAATTATGTATTATGTGTTATCAGTGTTAAGTTTAGATAACTAAATGGATAAGATAATACGTAGATATTTAAATAAAACGTTGTTTGTGTAAAGGTAGATGATGTGAATTATATTTATTACAATGATCTTAAATCTTATACAATAAGAGAAGTTACTTACAATACATACATGTCTCATAGCCAAAATAGCTATTACTAAATGTCTTTGGGGCAAATGAAACGAAAAGTGATAATCTTATATTATAAATTGAAAAATAAAATACAGAATTCAAAGAAGCCAATACGGTAACAGTTGGTTTTTTAGCGAGATATAATATTATACTACAATAAACTGATTGATAGAAGGTCACGCACGCACACACGTTGTTGCAAATGATTTCTACATAGTTAGCATTGTTGGCTTCTACTTAAGTAATATCATTTGATAGCTTCATCTAATATGATCTAAGAAAATAATTGATAATCGTTTCGCAAATTCAGTTTAGATAATAGTCTAATAATATTATCGAAACGATTCAAATAATATACGTACTACTGCTCGTACATATTTGTATTTTTATAACGAGTTTTTATTATTATATTAGTAAAAACATATTATTAAATCATCAAGATTATAATCATTATATTTTACACCTTAAAATGCGTATAAATTCAAATTAAAAGTCTAAAACAAAGTAATTTTTCAAATTAATGTATTATCGTTCCTCGTACACGCGAGCTGTTATAATAATAATAATAATAATAATCGTGGAAATACACACTGCGGGCATAAAACACGAGTGTGAATAATGATCCTCCGGGTCTCCCAGGACGGGGCTCGTATACAGTCGACTAATTAGCACAGCGGCCGCGACGAATATTATATACCGTGGTTATTAATTCGGATAACCGGACTTCTGCAGCGGCAAGGGGATCGCGGTAACGGACTGCGGTCTGTCGGTCGCATAGCGGACAATATAGTGTAAAGACACGTAACCAGCGCTCGTTTTGCAGAATAAACGACCGTTGGTATTATTGTGATACCGTTCCTTCCTATTTTCATTACCTTATATTATAATAATAATAATAATAATGTACAACATCCAATAACAAAATTAAGGACGGCCAAGTCGGGTTAGACAGTTAAATGACGTTAATCAATTTATAAGACAACGTTATAATATTCTAATCATTTACACGGAGACTCCGTAAACTCCTCATTTTATTTATTTATTTTTTTTTTTATTAAGATTTTATTTTGCATTATTCTTAACCTCGACGTTTTACGGATTTAAGTTGATATATATATATATATTATACATACTTATTGCAAATACTTACGTTTAGTTCCAGTTATTAATTGTTAAAAAAATAATATATTTTTTTAAAACTTTTTTAATTAGGAAAATATTTTGTAATCTATAGTAAAATAAAAAACAAATTTATCATAAATTATAAAAAATATCATCAACATTAAAAAAATATGGAATAAGGTTATACATCAGCTATCGACGTATTTGTATAATTTTAATATACTCTTAGGTACAATAATAATGTGTAGTACGATTTTTTATAAAAATAATAATCATAAAGGGGAAGCTGTTATCAAGTATAATACGAGTTTTTTTCTGATAAAAAAAAATACGAAAAATTTTAATATAAATCATAAAGGGAATTAATCAATTAAACCAAATGTATAATAATTTATGTATTGATAATACACAAGGTATACATTATAATTTATAATACATAATATTGTTATATTCCATAGAGTAAAATAAAACAAAAATAACGAATTAATAATATGATTTCCCGCGATGCGGTTAAGTATATTATGCTAATTTAGCTTACCATATCAAATAATATATCTACCATCACGGTATATATATAATTAAATTATAGTATAAATATTACTTAATATGCAATTTACGCCATCGTAGACTCGTCTAGTAATTCGGTATTAAATTTTTAGATTACTTTTGATCCGTGGAATATTTTAATTGATCGATGGCCATTTCGAAAACATAACAAATAATTTTTTAACATTTTTAAACATTTGAAGTAAATGATTTTAAAAATATACTATATATAATATTATATTGCATAGGCTCATCTTTATATAATATTATAAACGTTTTCAACAAATCTTCGAACCGTATTTACAACATTATTATAATATTTCATTTAGTTTTTTTATCTTATAAAAACGACCATGATAATGCCAACGCGTAAAAATTGCTCCGGACCGTTCTGCTTATAATACCCAGAAAACAAATCATTTTCAACCCTCTTGAGGAATTTAAAAATTGAATCGCGTTTGGAAAATATTCAATCGAACGTTGCTTGAGAAAATTTTGAAATTTATTATATAAGTACCTACGATTGTTTTTAATAACAATAAATATTTTAAACGATGTATACAGTTTTATTATAATACGTGTATTCAAATTATTAGTTGGAATAACTTTTAAAATTGTTTTTTAAGTAACCATCGCGTATATTTAATACCAACTCTTTCTTTACCGTAAAATTATATATTAGACATTTTTTTTATACTGTAAATCAAAACATTTCTCATATTTTAGTTTAGTAAGCGATGTTTAACGTTTATACACTTTCATTCAACTTTTTCGCCGGTATTAAATTTTCCTAAAAATAATATTTTAATAATTTAAACATGCCTTAATAATTTAGCTGTATTTAAATTCACATTGAATTTGTAAGGAACAATAAAATATTTTTCAATATATTAAATGTCTAATTGTGGGTTGAAAAAAAATATTCCGCGTTATCGTAAAATAAATAGTTTACCAAAACAACAGTTAAATATAGCCGAAAATACTAACATAAAGGTAATATTGTTAATAAAAAAATAAATAAATAAAACTAACTTACTAGGCTTCTCATGGGTTTTATACACAAACTAAAATAGTCTGTGATTTGTAAGGCATTTTTAATTATTTTATGAAAAAATATAATTAGTTAAGTAGTTTAAATTTTAAATAATGTATTCTATTTTACTGCAGAATGATTTTCGTATTTTATAAATTATTTTTGATTTGTTTCGTGTACAAAAAAGTTACGCCGAACGATGTAACTTAATTATTTAAAATAATTATCCTATAGTGTATAATTTAATAAATGAATACAATATTATAAAAAAATGTTGTTAAACACCTGCTGTAAAAAGACGATAAAAATATTCAACGTATTATATTATACTAATTACTATTTTTATGTGTATATTTTTTTAAAATATATATACAGTTCATTAAGAAAACACGTATTTACAAAAAAAGCCTATGTTCTATTTAGGTAAGTACATAAACACTACCTATTAAGATATTTGGTTAATTTTTGTTTTAATTTAATTTAAAAAAAACAGGTGACTATAAATTATATTTACATCATAATTAAATTTACTAAACAAAATATTAGTGTCACAAAAATTTCAAACTAATATTTTTTTTTTTTTTTTAATTAATTTTTCTTAGTTTGTAAGTTTTATAATTAATAGTAAGTCAGTCTTGTAATCATAGTATTCATATTAGTAAACCAAAATAGTATAGCTACAAATATTGTTCATGTTAGGAATAGTATCAATTGAAACACTTCTGACCATTATATTATACCAATAAGGCAATAAATAATTGTAGCGAATGGAGTTAAGCCAAAAATTTATACAGAAAACAGAACTTATTCAAATAATAAATTGAGCTATCACACGATAAATATACAAACCATCTCTGAATTATTATTGAATAAGAAAAAAAGTTATTATTATATTGAAAGCAATATTTACAATCTGTATACAAAAAAAATACAATAAGAAAATTAGATATTATTTACAAGATATACTGCTTCTTCTATTCTGATTGTTCTATTCTTCTGTTCATTTCTGGTCAATTGTAGAGTGAAGGGGATGTCCATTATCACTACTTTAAAATAATTATCTATAATATAGATTCTATATTCATTCTTGTATTAATTATCGTGGAAATTTCTCACCCATTTTCTTTTGAAGAGATTTGACGGGTTATTGGGGTGTAGACATTAACCAGTTACGATATTAATGGATTATGGATAATTGTGGTTATTCTATAAAAGTCCAAATAAGAACAGGAAGCTAATCGTATATATTGTCAGGATTTTAAGACTGAAGAAATAATTAATGTTAATAATTAAAATATAATAAGTTATAACATACATTGAAAATTTCGTAAAACCAATACTTTTAAGTTATAAGGAAAATGTAAAAAATTCCTTTTGTTTAGACCAAATTACCAAATTTAAAATGGAAATATTGCAATAAATATATATACTTATTCATATAATATATTATATTTGATAGTATTTCCAAAATTTGTTTTTTTAAGTCATGATACCACTTTTATCTAGAAATAAATACTTTAGGCAATCTTTTTTACTAAACTCACTTTAAAAAACACAATTGTATATTATATAGGTACATTATATAGGTCCGCGGAGGACGATCGACGTTTACGTGATTATTGCGCTTGATATAATATTATAATAAAAACATCTCTAAAACTATTTACCAATTTATTTCAAGACGTTTCTGCATCCGAGCATTCTTCCAATCGTTTACGATTTCGTCGAGTGTATTTGTTAAATAATTTCTTCAAGAAATTTTTGACACGATGATGTGTAAAAAAAATGGAAAAGAATCAAAGAAAACTCGATTTTATCGTTTAATTTTGCGTCTGCAATGGAAACATCTTTCTCTCTGTCATATCCTTTCGACACGGCATAATATTCTGACTTACAGATATTCTTATGTCATACGTGGTGATCTGCATTATAAGATATTATCACGGAACAATAAAAAATACCCGAATATGAGATTATAAAATTACGTTTATAATGTTACCCCGTCGAAATGATCAAATGTTTAATCTCAAGAACTACAGTCAGCTATTTCTGTAAACACTTCAAAGTTCAGTCACAAACTACAAATATAAATACCTATTTTTCATCTCTCCCTGAAGGTTGCACTCCGCTCGATAGAGATTAAGAACACGATAAGGCGTATAATGTGAGCTATATCTGTTTCCATTTAATTATATACGGGGTGAATAGAATCTAGTGTTACATAAATAACGTAAATAACATTGAAGATATTATATAATTTCAACCATTTTTGTCACATAAAATTCTGAACACCTTGTATATACATATATTATATAATATGCGTGATAATATCGTGGTACAGAAACAGCACTGTTTTCGTAACGTTATAATATAATCACTAGTTACTTACAAACACCTAACCTACAACATAACCCTCTGGCAGGTCTTTCCACTAGCACCAAGTAACGAACATGCTCTTTCATCATATTACTATCTCGTCGCGTATTATACGTAATGATCAGAAATTCATGTTAGAAAATCACGTTATTTTAATGTTATTTCCACTATATTTACGTCACATGAATTACCGATCACTCTGTATACTTCGTCCATGTTTTTCTTCGTCTCGTTCCGAGACATTAGGTCCTTGACGGGTGTCTTTCACCCCCTCCGTATACCACACTCACTTTTCCGCCGTCGCATCCGCAAAAACTAATAACAATAATATAAAACAGTTCCGGTGGATACGTAACGTTTTATTTGTACACTTTTCCGGAAGTCGCTTCTGGTTGTATCATATATACGCGATTGTCGCCAAGAGACCACGGACGGACTTGACGCGAATCCTCTAAAATGTTTGTTCGTCTCTAACGTCCATTCCCTTCGCGTTTTTCACCGACCACGAACTCTCAGACGGTTGTAAGATAGATGAAAAAAAACAAAAAAAACGATAGCACTGACAGCACGTTCGGGGTTTAAGGGGTCGGTCGTTTGTGCGTGCAAGACGAGCTCTGGATATTTAAAAATATTAAAAAATAAAAAAATACACTCGTCCATCGACGCGAGGGGAATATTGTCGCCGCGGGAACCGAAAATCCGGTTTTACGTGCACGGAAATATTTATTATATTTCGCCATTTTCCCGCGAAACGCGCGCCTACGACACACATCATTCCGACGGTGCAGTATACAGAGCGTTTGTAGATAAAAAATAAAATTCGCTACAAAATATCATTATTTATTAATTAAAAATTCAATTTGAATTCAATTATTGATTGGGTTGATTAGGGTTTTTTTTTTAATTAGAATTTGCGCTCCTTATTATCGATTACTAACCTGCGATAACGCGATTAGTGAGTCGAGTCAACAATACCGTATGACTGTCATTTCATACTATTAGGATTTGTTAAAATACAGGTACATAATGTATTATCGGGCGAGTACGGGTTGAAATAATATTGAGAATTTGAGACTATAGACAATGTAATATTTTTTCGGAACTTATTCAACAATATTATCTGTAAAAATTAAAAAAGTGACTCATTTAATGACTATAATTGTTGTTACGACAGAAACACAGATTATTTAAATTTGAAAAGTTTCAAGAAAGCATTAAATAATATTGTTGATAAATTCATAATACAATAGTATAGAATATTATATTGTTTCGTGCATAAGAACTTAATAAACAATATAATTTTTTATATCCTTAAAAAAAGCAATAAAATAAGAAATATTATTATTTTATATTTAAACAATAGATTAATTATAAAACATAAATTGTTATGTTTTAATACAATCAATTAATAATTTATTTTTAAAATATCGTAAGCCCTTAATTTATTTGGTTTACATAAAAAAAATGTGTAAAAAATGAGAATTTTGAAAAATTGTCGGTATTACAAAAAGATAAAATCACGTTTTTTCCGAACATTTTGCATAATATGCGTTTGTTAGACAATATACACTGATTACATTTTATCGTTAACCCCGCGGGAGAAAACGGGTTTTTTTCCAACTCAATACGCATTAAGAACAAATAGTAATAATAATAAATAAATAAAAACAAACTGGTGGTATAAACTTTCGTGATTGACGTGTACTACTATATATAATAATATATCTGCAGTTATTTTTAATATGTTTAGTTCTTTTATTTTATCCAGCAACATTTTTCAGTGATTGTAGCCAAAAAAAAATGATTTCAACGATTACGTCATTATATTTTTTACATTCTTACACACATATACAGTGTGATCGGACTGTTATTAAGTTTAAAGAAAAATAACCGAGTTCAGACGGTTTTTGTAACTCGTATTTACTATCACTCTGTATTATTATACGGTATCTATTTTATACAATCCTTAATGTCGGTCAAAATGGGGTTTGTAAATAATGACTCGACCGAAATTACGCCCTCATTTGTATATATAAGCATCCTCACGAATTTGTACCCACACTACGATGGTATATTATCTCGACGAATGAAGATTTTAAAATTTTTGAAATAATATTATAGTTATTATGGGAAAAAATAACTTGAAATTTTAATTGTATTTAATTTACCAAAAACCTAATAGGTAATAAATATAGGTAATTTAATCAATTATTATGTAAGGTATATGATTACCGATTTGTTAATTATGTACTTTTACGATGTTCAAATATTTTATTTAATAACTTTATCTATAGTATAAAAGTATAGTCGGTAAATTGTTAATATTTATTATATTTTCAGTAAATTATAAAACAGTAATTATTAATTTATTATCAATGATTTTTTACAAGATGTTCTTAATTAACTCTATCTAAATTATTTAAATTAATATCATAAAAAAACAGCTTAAAAAATATTTAATAAAATATTTTCGTAAAACGTTCTATGTATATCATTTCAATAATTATCACACATCATACATTAATATTTATATTGTATTGATTTATTGGTGTGCAATGTAAACGCTATAACACGACCGGAAAATAGAGACAAATTAAATTACATGTATCAGAAAATTCAGTGACCAACCGAATAAATTGACAAAACATATTCGTAAATCGATTTTATAAAAAATATAAATTATCTCTTTTAAATATTACGTCTGAAATATAATTATATCATAGCCAAAAATTAAAACATTACTATCTCGATATTATAAATTGTTTGATACATTTTTTTTTTTTTATATTAAAAATGGTATGACGTATCGATTTTGAATAAAATGTAAGAACCCTGTTGTTCTTAACCAGAGATATGGTAATGTGGCATCGTAAATTTTCTAACCAAAAATTGAATGCCTTAAATTTATTTTGACAAACAAAAGGAGTGGTAATTTAAATTTAATAATAACACAACTAATACGGTTTAAGTTTATAAGATTTAAATTTGAATTAAAATATATTGTATTAAGTTTAACTATGAGTTATGAAATATATAATTTATTTTACGATAATTTATCATAATTCAATCGATCCTTAAATTGGGTTAGGTTAATATTAATTTAAAATACGTAATAATGTTCGTAATGATCGAGTATCCATTAGATTGTATCACTTTATTTGTATTTTCCTAAGCTCAATAATATATAATTTTTTGTGTGATAATTTTAATTAATTTATTTTTTATAATAACTATGAATAAAACGACATAGTACAATAGTTAAACAAAATATTAAAAGTACCAAAAAAAAAAAAAAAAATGAAATTTTTTAGTAATAATAATTATAATATATTTTGTTTTATAGGTACCTACTGTGAAACGAAAATCCGTGAAATCGTCTCTAATGAAGTAATAATATACAGTACGAGATTATATTATTATAAAATAAATGTACCTAGCTATTCGAGTGAGCATAAAATGGCATAGGATTTTATGATTATACAAAAATAGTTTATTCAAATAGTTTAATACAAAAAATTTTCAGTACTTAATACTAATATATTAGTGTAATGTATATAGGTTTGAAAAAATAATGATTAGGTATTTTTTTTTCGAAACATAAATTTTTTCAGAAGCATTTGAACAATGGACAAAATTGATTATTATTAATTATTTATAAGAAAAAAAAATAACACTTTAAAATTATTAATTGAAAAATATTGCAAATTAAATTTATTTTAAAATTTTAAAATTCATAATATGTCAATTATATATATTATTTTATATTATATATCTGGACCTTGGGTCAAGAAGAGCCAATCTCATTTTTTAATGATAATGAATAAATGGCTTAACATATTATACAATTTTATGTATATTTTCTTGTGCTAAAAGGGCATATCTTGATCACTATAATTGCAATAAGAAATAAATTGGCCAATATCGCAAATACAAATATTATTTCTATTTCTAAAGTGACCAATCTGATTAAAGTCTGATTTATATTCATTATCTAATTTATAAAAAGTGAGATGTGACCCAAGATCCAGATATATATATTTATTTAATTATTATATAATATATAATATATATAATTATTGAAAACTCTTTGCAATGCATTTTTTACAACTTTGGAATTATCGAATCAATATATCATACATATTATGTTACGTGAGACCAAAATGCAAATCTTACTTAAAAATCAAAATTTAACAACTATACAGCCATGAAGCAGGTGAGCAGGTCGACCACGTATACTATTGTAAAACTGTTTGCTTCTCTTGGGAACGATTATAACTCTCGCGGTGTTGGTCAGCTTATATAATAGATAGTCGTACGTTTATTTTATTTTTCGCTCTCCGTTTTTTCCCAAAGCGGATATACTTTTGTGTATAGCGGATATACTTTTCTCAGCGGAACGACAATAAAACGGTGCGTTAATCGTCGATACAGTCGTAAAAAACTGCATAGACAGTCCGTAGAAAAAAAAAAATGGTAGAGAAAAACAAAAAGAATGAAGAAAAAAAAATAAAAAAAAACGAAAAAAACAACAATATTACAATTATATATCCCCACTGATCTAATTTAAGACGAAGTCAGACGAATTATACAATATTTATATTATAATATATTCTAAACAAATTTAAAAACGTTTATGTTTCTTTTAAAAATTAACATAATCTCATTTAACTGTTATTCTCCAACGACCAGATTAAAGTGGTACGTTTTAGTAAAACCCTATAATTATTGATAACAAATTAAAGTTTATTTATCAGTCGAAAAAATCAGTGCTTCTAATTATTGAGAAAATATACCTAGGACTTTTGTTATTACTATTTCTCAGCCGAGTGTAGACCTGAAAATGATAAAACAAACACAGAGTGTTCATAATTTTTCAGAAATAATATAGAAGTTCCAATTGGATTTCAAATGTCTATTCTTTAAAAATATAATGAGAATGCTGTGACATGTTGATCACGCTGTATATACTATACTTAAATTATAACGTGTCGATTATAAGAAAAGTACTGTAAAAATATCAAAGGGATTTCTCTTTTTTGGTTCCCAATAAATATAATTTGTAATGGACTTATTGTCGGAGATCAGGAGGCTTATGCGAGCGTATAGCCCCTAAATATTATTTTCGTAGGTTAATAACAAGTTAAATAACTTGTATGTATTGTATAGTGATTTAATTTTTAAATTAGGTATTAATTTACATATTTAGTATGAATTGAATCATTTATAACATGCATGTATTAAATTATAATATTAAGTATAACATATTTAAGCTCGCCCTAATATTTATCAAAGTTTCCACTTATGCTATGGACTAAAAAATGTACACTTACATACTTTAAAAAATGCTTAAAATTTACTCCAAATACAAATTAATGTTAAATTATATTCTATTAGTATTAGCTAACAAGACGTGCATTAGAAATTTGATTATTATTAGTGGAAAATTTGAAAACCATATATAATTAATATTTGGTTGGAAACTATAAAAGTCTAATTCTTAAGAATATAAGTATATAATTATAACCCGATATGATATTAAGGAAAATTGTAGGCTAAAATCAAAAATCAAAAATATATCATAGATACACCGTTAAATCGTTATATTATAGTATTAATTAATTTTCGATCAATCTACTAATTTGTACCGTCCGAGCAACATGCGGATCGTTATTGAATATATTTAATAGACGATGATCAAAAAACGCTATATTCGATATAAAATATACGTTCAAGACGACATAATGATGATGATAATGATGATGATGATGATGATGATGATAACGATGGGCCAAGAAAACATAAAACTCGCACGACTTCTCATCAAACGCGCGTGTCTTACACATCTTGCATACAAGGTGATCGTAATTTACATGTTACATTTTCAATGTTATTTCTACAGTGTTAGTTTTATAACATTACAGTTCGATCACCCTGTGTATATAATATAATTTGCGACTTTGCGTTCCTTTCCTCGTTTTTTTTCCGTTCTTTTCCTCTTCATCTCACTCCGTTCCACTCTACGTTTCGATCCCTTCGCTCCTAATCACATACTATCCGTCCTACAACACGCGCGCAACACTTTTCGCCAGCAAGCAAATCGGTTCGCATTATCATCGACATCTGGACCGCATATAGGCAAAGTTTTTCACGCCGCGCGCGGAACCGACGGAATATTAATGCGAATGCTCTTATTGTGCCCCGTCGTCATCCGGCGACAATTCCTGTCATACGAGGCGGGTGAAGGAAAATGTTTCCGCAAAAACGTATTCCGACCATCGCCGACCGCACACCAACCGAGGTTTCTTTTGTTTTGTTTTGTTTTTTTTTTGTAGACTTCGCTGCTCGACATTATATCGTTATAATATATATATTTTGTATTTTAGACCTGTATGTGTCAGGCGCGTACTATACGCATTATATATCGCATATTTCTATATTAATTTAACGCGTTAAAAAATAATAATATTATATCAAATTTAAATCATTATTTTTCAGGATTTACGGCGGCATATTTCTCCTAATCCCCCACCACAGAACGAGGACAGATATATCTGAACAAGTTTTTTTTTAAAATTCTTTTTGATAAATGATTAAATATTTTAAATTTTAAATTTTAGTACAGACATTTAATATTTTAAATACGTGATAAATGTTCATATCACATTATCAATTTAGTTTTCCACCATTTTATAATTTTTGTACTTAGTCAGAAATTTAATTTTAACAAAATATATTAATGCTAAAACATGATGAACAAAAAAAAAAAAAAAACAATAAAATTTTCCTGAACGTCCGAAAATGGTAATTAAAAAAATAATACAAAACTACTTTATTACACGATATGAGCATAATATGTACTTCGAAAACAGTTGTGTGTTATAACAATGAAATATTAAATTTTTTTTTTAACAAATTTATAATAATTGCAAATTATTAGTAGGTATAAAAAAATATTCGATTGTAATACACTACGGTCTACTAATAAAAACTCATTGTATGTTATACGATATGCTAGGTATTAATTATGACAAATAAAGTTCTAATATTGGGATACTGTTATCTTATTAATTATATATTTATACCGTCATCGAGCTGAATTTGACAGAAAATTATTTGACTAAATAAAACATACACCCGATTTTGTCATTGAAACCAGACAGTTTTTTCTTTGATGGTATAGATGACAAACGAAATAAATCAGAAATAGTTAATTTTCGAGAGCTTCAATTTAAACTTTTAAGCAAAATAATAAAATTGTGCCAAATATATATTTATGGGTTATTATTGTATTATAATTTATAATATTAAAACATTTAATATTAAGAATTATTTGTCTCTTGCAGCATATTGTAAATTTGTTTTCTTTTGGACACATCGATATCAATTATCATATAATAAATATAATGTATTCAAAATATAATTGTAATTATATTTAAATAAATTAAAATTAGAAACTATTATTACATAAAAAGCGATGTAAATTTTATAAATATTACTTACAATATCCGAGAGAACAAACTGATAATATTTGAACGCATTTAATAAAAATATATGTTATTATAAATGCAGTATATTATGTATTGGCGTGTAAAAATATTGTGCTACACGAATATTTCTATTCGAACGAGACTTAAAAGTGTTATAAACATATTGTTATTCAAAAATACGTTTCTGTGACACGAAATTATCGTTTTTTTAAAACACTTAAGCGCTTTGTAATAACATGTATTTATATTTTAAAACTATGCGCATTGTCTAGGGTGGTGTTTTATTTTCTATATCATATCGATTACCCTCAGAATATTATCGAATATTACCTATCCACTTTCGTCAAATATTATAATATATTCGACAACTACACGCGCTATTAGGTTTATTGTTTATTGGTTTGTGAAATCGTATTCATGTAAATTTAAATCCGGCTCTCGCACATGTATATCATACAAAATATAAATTAATTGGAACTAAAACATCCTATTATAATAATGATTATAATATTATTATTATTATTATTATTATTATTATTATCAATACAGTGAATAGATAATAATAATATAATAGTATAGGTAATATAATATAAACGAAATATTGCATCGACGGGAAAATATAATATTATATTAGTTCATACTTACGTTATATACAGTGGCGTATTACCAATTAGGCTGTATAGGCTACAGCCTTAAGCGGCAAAAAGTACAGTATAGATACATAGTCATCATTTATACATAACTCATATAACTTCAAGAAAAATTATAATATTCGAAATGTATTAAAATTGTAGATGCGTATGCTTCGTCAGAGAGATGAATTTTTATCAAAAATAAAATTTTATTATATTAAATTTATAAAGTATGTACCTACACAATGTTATTTAAAAATAGTGGGTGCCTTTGAAAGTAAGAATTTCAATGGCTTAAAATTTAATGTTATGTATGTTATAATATAGACTGCATAATTATAATAGCCTACGAGGGGTGAAAACCTTAATCTGGCCCTATATAAACAACCATAATATTATATATCATATATTGATGATGCGAGAACCGTCAAATGTCTGAAACGCAATATTTACATTTTTATGTTTTAAAAACAACTGTAGTTGATAAGAAAAACGATCTACGTCGATTAAAAAATTTTAGTTTAGATCATTTTAAATTGATTTTTTTGTTTCATATGTATGTATTCAGTTTCATATCTTATTCATAATAATTATTGTATGTGATTTGAGTTCAATAATTATACGCAGACAGACGATTTTGTATAATATGTGATATATTTTATGATTGTTGGTCGATTTGCCGGTGCGTGTGCAATGTGCATAATATAATAATATGCACACTGCACATACTGCAACGCTGCAAGTAGAACGAGTTTGCCGCACACAAACAATAATAATAACATATTAATGTGACGCACACTGTGCTGCAACATTATTACTCAGATTATTACGATGTTCGTTAATTTGATTGATTACACGATAATAAATCATATTATATTGTTTCTCACGTCCGTTACTCGATTAGTCGCTACTCACGCGTTATTATTTCGTATAATATTATACACAGGGTCGTATGGTAATTTTGAAAACAAATTTTAAGGCAAAAAATTTTAAACTCTTAAAACGTTGATATAAGGACGACATAATATTAGATTATATTTTTAATTTAATAAAAGTATAAAACATACAAAAATGTATGGGCGATAATAATAATAATAAATAAGTTTAAGACAAAATTAGTTTCAAAATAGTTTTTATTTTAATTTTTAAATTATTTTATTTTAGTTTTTGGATGCAGTATTTTTTTTTTTCAGTTAAACTAGCAAGAAAAATAAATGTATAAAATAACCAGCGTTTGAGAATCACCCTGTATAGGTACAATATAGGTACAGATCGCCTGAAAGAACCGTATACAACTGCGAATTCCATCGTGTGCGGACATAATATTTTGATAATTAATTACTAATAAATTGACTTGGAATTATAATTTATTATACTTACCTATTCTAGCTAACTAATGATACCGTACACATACTACGAACACGTTTATGATTGACGTGAACACAACATTATCGTACTCGCAGTATCGCGGTATACGATAGAATTCTATGACCTGAACTTTAGTGCCCATAAATAACAATCCGATAAACAGAAACAGAAAATTTAGGCCATCACAAACGATATCACATAACTATATCGGTGTGATGCTACATTATATGGGGTTTTTTTTTAAAACATTACATTTATTAAAATGTCTAGTAAAAAATTGTAACGATCCACACAGAATGGTAGTCTTGGCAATTGCATCATTTGGACAAAGTTATTTATTGAATTTGCTTGGGAAAAAATGTATCTCTGGAAACTATAGAGCAACGGGAAAAAGAAAAAAAATAGTTCGAGAAACCAAGAATTTCAATGGTAGTAGTGGGAGGGGGTACAAACAAGTAATTATTAATTAATAATTTGCGGTATATGATACATAAAATTTTGAATAGAAAACTTAACCCAACATTATACCATGTCGATAATAATAATATTATAAAATATCATACTTTATTGTTTTTACTATTTGTCTAAAACTAAACGAAATATCAAATAATATTAATTTATCAAATCATTGTATAAGATTTAGGCGAATAAAACAATATAGAGTTCTCGTCACGAAAAATTAAAAACTCATATTGTGCGCCAAATAAGTGAGACGGTCACTCTTTCTCCCTCACGGTTCTTGCTGCAGACGATCGCAACGAGTTAATAAGGTACGACGAAAAATAAATAAATAAAAATATCGAACAAAAACGGCGTTCATTCGCTGTGCTCCGGTAAACATAATATTTTCAAAGCCTTATGCATTATGTTTGCCTTTGGCTTTCGCGTATAAGAAAAACACGACCCCCGCGAAGTTTATTATTTTTAATAAATCTAAAAAGATAAAACAAACATATAACGCACATTACGTACGTTTCAATTTGTTTTCATAGAAATTAATAACTCGCTGTCATAATATTAATAATAATAAATATGTTATGTGCGTGTGTCTTTATTTCCCCTTTAACTGACGTAAAAATGACGATGCTCGTAGACTCGACGTCTGTTAACAAATTCAAATAATATTGTGTTTGAATTGATAACAATCTACCTAACGTAACTCAGTTGTACCTACCGAAAAATAATTAGTAATTACATCATAATATAATTATTACAGGATTCTTTTTTATCGCGAAAAATAAATCATTAGATCGTTAAACACCCTTATCATAGATAGAATTACAATTTATATGAAAAATCTATTCAAAATGCATGCGAGCAAACTTGGAAAAATATACATTTTAAAATATATATTCCATATTTTTTATAATATTAATTATAATAAATAGCAATTGTAGAGAAGGTTAAACTAGAATCAATTAATAATTAAAATATTAAATACAATATGCAATCTTATAGGCCAGGAACTAAGTAATTTTTTAAGTTGGACTATTTGTGTTACAATAATATTGCCTCATCTGTGCTTTCAGCTCTGTTAACTTTTTTCCAGTCTAATACATACTTAATAATTAATATTATTATTATCAGTAAGAAAACAAATAATATATCATTGCTTTTTGCTTAACTAAATAGCCCATATGTTTATATACTTAAAATTTAATCTTATTATAATATTAAGAATAATAAAGATTGAAAAAAATATATTTTATAATATGACGCATATTATATTATGATGTTTTTTAACTTTTTTCAACTAATCTACAAACGCTATAAGTTATTATAGTATAATAAATTGTACTTTATGATGTATAATTTAGAAAAACTCGCATGATATGTGTCTAAAACTATAACTTATAAAATTATAATTAAATTTAAGTTTAATTATTTAAATATTTTAATATTTTAATCGGCCAAGGAAAAGTTTTATATCTATATACGATCATTTAATATGTATATATAATTCATAAACATTTGTATTCATGTCAAGTTTTAAAAAAGTTTACACAATGAAAAAGGCAAACAATATTGTCTACTAGTTAATTTTACAATAAAAATGAAACGAATTTAAATATTACACTTTTATGTTTAGTTTGAGGGTCTAAAACAGAAGAATGAGGGTGCCTCAGGCTATGTAATATACTCATATTATTATGTTATACATATTTCAATATATCGACTTATTAGTATTTGTTTTTTTTGTGAATATAATATTTTATTCGTTTTATCGTTCATTGTATAATACGGTATATAATATTTGATATGGAAAAAAATACAAAGGTTGTTCAACAAGTTGTATCGAAAAATCTGAATGGTTTTTCCATCACCAAGGAATATTTTTTGACAAATATAGGTATTATAGGTATAATAACTTAAAATTAGTTTATTTTATTATATTTATTTCAAAAATAAGTATATTTATAAAAAACAAAATTGTAACAATTTTTCGATAATATTTTACCTGCATAATAAAATAATAAAATTGAGAAGGATTAATATAATTTCAATATGGAAAATAGATAATTAGGAACTTAATTGAAATTAACTTAGCTTAAATCATGAATCCATTCGTATGCTTAGTATAATATTGTTATATTTAAAACTTTTTATTTTCTACTATTTAAATATGTTGCTAAGTATTATATATAAATTTGTTTTACACAGTAAAGTTTTTTCGATATTTCGATTTTATAACCTAATTCTACATTATTTATTTAATATCACATTGAAAGAATACTAACATTTACTAGTTGTTATGTTTCAGATTTCTAATATTATAATTTAACCTTTAACACATATATTATTTTATTAGAAATTTTTTTAAACCAATTGCAATAATACATAAGTTCACTATCCGCCAAAGAGATAATAATTTATATTATTATAGTATTATTGATTAATGGTTAATTTCCATTAATTAAAAATAATAATTATTAGAGTTTGTTTAAGTTAAACTTTTGAGTTATTAAATTTAATATTGAAAAAATATAAAAAATTAAATAAAATAATTAAATTAGTTTTATAGTTATACAATCATAATTAATATTAAAGTATCGTATTTTTTTAAGATTCAAGTGAAAAAAATATACAACTAATCAATTTTATTTCGTTTTTTATCAATTTAAATTATTATTTAGTTATTAATAACTAGTTATTATTTATTTTTTAAGTGAAATACTGCAATAAATTATTTTGCATTATTTAATAATAATATCGAAAATTATCCTTTTATATGTTTAATAGTTTATGAAATTTTTCACAAGTTTTGTGCTCACTCTGTACGCCTTTATAGTATATATATATATATATATATCATTGCGATGCAAAGTTTTATCTGAGCGTGCGCACAATCGCGCGGGGTCGTGTTTGCCGAGTGAATAGTAATGAGCTGCTGCTCTGTCGCCGTGGGAACAGATGTATATACACCAATAATAATATCTGCTATCTCTATAAACTTTGACCCTTTTTGAGGGTTTTTATTTTAAGGGTTAGAGGTTTCTATACTGGACCGGAATTAACGCATGGATACAGAACGGAATGAACCCGATTCCAAAATGCAATAATTATACTAATAATATATAGAAGAACATCATCGTATAAAATATATAACTTCAAAAATGAAACGGTTTTACAGAAATACCGAATCCGTGAAAATTAATAAAACAAATTTAAAATAATACATTAATATATAAGCTGCATTCACGCGTTTTCTTAGAATCCTACAACAAATATATAATATTTGCGGATATCGGGATACCTATTAAGTTATTATAAATATTTACATAATAATTAACGATATTTGAATAAATCACATATTATATAATATAATACCAATGTGTTAGTGGAATAAAGGTAATTACTAAGCATCCTAAGCGAAATATTAACTATAGTGACAGAGTGACACATTAAAATATTATAAACTAGAGAAATTTTACTAAGTATAAATATATTCACTTGTAGGGTTTGACCAAAAGAAATAAAAAAAATTAGAGATAACCGTGGGATAACGAACCTATAAGAACCATCAACAAATTATTACATCACAATGAACGTTTAAATTGTATGTATTATCATTGACTATAGATATCATAGATAGATATAATCATAATATATATATACTGAATTGTTTATTTGACCTTTATTATAAATGGATTTATATTAAAATAATAATAACACTATTTTAATTTTTAAAAGTATTTTAGTAATAGGATAAAAATTGAAAAGATAACACAATCATAAATTATTTTTAGCCATGACTGTGAATCATAAATCGTAGTTGTTCGACAGATGATATGTAAACTCTTATTTGTATAAACGTATTATTCTGATTTGGTGAATCAAATAACGCAAAGAGTGATAAACAGAAATATTATTCAGACCAGTGTTTTCTAAAATGCATGATACCCTAATAAACGCCCCCCAGGGGACAATAAAGTAGTGTTTCGGGCGATAGTAATTGTGGAAATATTTAAGGGGACAAATTTTTATAAACCATTTGATAAGAACAATAGTTTTTTTTGTTTTAATTTCATTTTTAAGTAAGCGGTAAAATGAAATAGTTTGAGAACCATTGACTTAGAATATCTTATTTCAGGTTTTCAATTTTTAAATGATCATATTATTTTTTTACGATTTGTTTAGCTAACAAGACGTAGTACGATATGTAGCCAAGAAAAATTGTTTAAATTTTATTATTTTAAAGATAAAAACATCATTGTGTGGTAACCAATATAATAAGAATTTCGTCGCGGTATACATTTTATCAAAAATAACGGTGGTTATCTGTTGGTGGTGATAACGGCAGAATGATGTACGTCGATGAATTTTTCGACCGGCACGTTTTCCTTGGACATTACACCCACGGACACAAGTGGCGGCTTAGGCTGTGCTCCCGGCAACGGTGGCTGAGGTTGCGGATACAGTGGGACGGTGGCCGCGCACGGTATCAGTAAATCCACCCGGCTACCCATGGGCACACAGTTCTTCGGTACCAGCGTGGCCGTCACTCGGTCGTCCACTACCTTCTCCACGCGAGTCACGTATATAGTAACCTGTGGTCGGCCACCTCCACCGGCTACACTCGCCAGGCTGTTCACTGCGCCATTCAAACCAATTGCCGCGCCATTCAAACCAATTGCCGCACCACTCAAGCCACCGAGACCGACTGCGTTCGCTATCGAATTTCCCGCACCAGCGATGTTGGCCACTGCAACACCCAAACCGGTTGCGCTCAACGCGGTCTGAAGAAATTGCCGTTGGCCGCCATTACTATATCGCACGTCGCCTGTGACTGGCCGCACGGATGGCAGCGCCGGTGTCTCGTGGTCGGCCGCTGTGTGTCCGTCGTCCGTCTCCACCGACGTGCCCGTCAAAAGGAATGTTCCACGGAACGGTATTTCGGTTATTCTGAACAAGTTACAATAATATATTTATCGGTTAAAAACTTAAAAGATAAATGGTTTCGAATGGTGAATTATAATATAAATTACATTAATAGCATGCACAATTATATGGATACATCCGACAAAAAAATAGTAACTCCATTTTGTCAATTATTCAGGAAGAGCAAAATATAATTCAAAGTTAATTTCTTATTCTATTTTTTTAATTTTTATATGATTTTTATTAGATGGAAATACAATCATTTTTGTGATCGATAAAGAAAAAAATCCTTTATCAGAATGAAGTGTTAAAAGTCGTAACTCAAAAGCTAAAAAAAATTAGTTACTACATTTTTCGTTGGATGTATTGATAGATTATGTTTTAATTTTAAAGAAAATCAAAGACACTACAATATAGGCGAAACCAGGTGGCGCAACAAACCGCCACAAACCTCAAACGTTTAAGAAAAATAAAAAATAAAATACCTACGAAATATTTTAAATATTGAATAAAATTTAAACTAGTATACCCTTTCTAAAAAAAATAATTTTACATACCCTCAAATAAAAATCAGGCTACGCATATGCGCTACAATCAGTTTTAGCATCCTTAAATATATAGTCAATACCAATCTAGTTATAATCATAATTATACAATTTATATTGATTATTAATAATCAGTCTAAATAGTTAGTCTAACCAATAAAAAAAGTATGTGAAATTAAAAATAAATATAATATTTTACATTAAACTAAAAATATAAGTATAAATTTTCCATCGAGTTTTTTAAAATTATTTTCTTGCAAAAGTTATATAAATGCGTTATTTTTTTAATACCTATCATTCATATCACTAAACTTAGAAGGTACATACATAACTTTACTATAGAATTTCATAAATATTAATAATCCCATTATATGATGTTAAAAAATTAGTAAAACACTCAGGCAGATAAATCTTTACAGCAAGGTAATTGTTACGATCCGATAAATTGTATAATTACACTTCAAAATAATATTTTCAAAATATTTTGTCAAATAATCTGCTCGTTTTTACCTCTGGGCTTAGTTTAATCCTATTTAATCGGAAATAAAATCATATTTATGAGTAAAGTCCTATTTCTCATTTTGTATTATTGTTATAAAATTATAATTACACAGTTATTATATAGACAATATAAAATAACCATTATTATTATTATTATTATTATTTTTTTTTTTTTTTATCATATCGAACAACTGTATTTAGATTACATTTTCGGCGGATTTAAAATTAAATATTGTATTAATTTAATTCCGAATTATTGATGAATTAAATATTTTTTCCTTACCAAGATAAAGATCGACTTATAGATTCTGAGCGTAATGAAAAATATATAGGTTTTACAATGATGTTTTTTTTATGTCTGAAGACACTTTTTCTGGTAGAAATAATGGTCCAATTACCACAAATAGGGTATGCTTTCGGTAGAAAATTATATCTAATTGGTTCTTTATTTAGTTCAGTTTTTGATTTTCTTGAAAATTTTTTATTGGTAGAAGAAATTCTACCAAAAAATAATGGAAAATCAGCAAAATTGCAGTTACTGAAGTTTTGATTTAAAATATTTTAGGATAACTAATGCAGTTTATAAGGTAATTTTTTGAGTATTATCATAAGTAGTTTACACACGTTGTAAAATTTTGAAACGGATTTTTAGTACAATAATATATTGTATTATATTGTATTTCGCTCAGAATTGTATTCTCAAATGCAATATCATTGCATTCAAATTTTAATTGTAATAAACCACTAATTTATCCGAGGATCGAAGGAACGAAGGAGAAACGTCCAAAATCGACCTTCCCGTTTTATAATATATTTATTTAAAAATTATTTTTCGCATTTTTCTAATTTTATTATTTTTAAAAGGGTTATTCTTAATATAAAACTATATTACTACTCAGATAATTTTTTAGATTTTTAAGTAATTTAAAAACATTTTTTATATAAAGCAAACAAATAAAGAATTTATAATTATTTTTCAGTTAAAAAACATTAAACCATTCAGTGTTAACTCAATAGAAATCATATACTAAGAATATTATTAAATTAATTATGATTTTCATTCAATGTTTATTTTTATTTATTTAATTAAACATTTTATAATACAAAGAAATAAATATAACTTTAATAATAAACTAATAAATAAATAATTTCCTTTTTCTAGATTCTAACTATTATAGTTATTGGAAAAAAGCAATTTTTATGATTATACTTCGTAGATATTTAAATAGGTTTCAAAATTCAATATTTTCCAGTCTCCAGTATATTTTAATAATATATTTTTTGTGTTACGTGTATTTTTTGTATTTTATGTATTACGGTAAAATCACAAAAACTCGGTCACAATAAAGTTACTATAATTGTACTCGTATAATAGTATAAATGCAGGGATGCCCAAAAATTATAATATATTTTGATGAAATATATTATTTTGGTTATTGCGGATAGGTCGAAATGGATACTTACATTGAAAAACGGTTTTAATGATAATTCAATTGAAACTGGGTCTGATACAGCAGTTCTTACAATATAAATGAACTAATATACAAATTAAAAATATATATATATATATATATATATATTTGTTTATTGAGATCGCAATGTTTATACTTCTTTTCCCTGATTGAAAGGTTAAGAGGGCTTATATAATATTTTCACCCCCAGTTGTCGCTTTATAAAATTATCTATTACATATTGGTTTTCAAAATTGCATACCTAAACTGACCTAACCGCACTGCTGATACGTAATGGTACCTATATGATATTGATTAGTTACATTTTTAATCATTAGTGGTACGTGACTAATCGATAAAACGCTTGAGTGGTAGGTACCCCCAAAAAGAGTTTGAGAACTTCTACTTTATTATATTACCATTTTCTTATTGTTTTTTTTATCAAATATCAATAGTAAATTCAAATAATGAGGTTTTAAAACTTACGACATATTTGAGTTCCGAAAATCCCTTGAAAAATTTTACTTTTCTTTTTATATAAGAGCATACAAATTTATATTGAAAAATATTTTATTATCGAAATCATCATAAAAAATCAGGGGATATTACCGTCTATATTATAATCTATGTGATCTTTAGCCACCCCTGGACGATTTTCACTATGGCTTACATTGATTATTTGACTCGACCTAATGGGAATATTTCAATCGCGTAAAATATTATCAAATCCGCCCACAAGCCCCATTGACATTATTTATGTTGTTATATTTGTATTGAATTCGTTTTTAACTTTTTTATTAAAATATTATGTTAACGTTGCGTATAAAATACAAGTACGTATTGATATATAATAATACAAATATGTCATACTTTTATATGGAGCGATTCGTAACAATTTGTATTATTATTTATATACTTTATAAAAGTATAGTGATACAATCTTTATCAGTGATAACTTATCATTACCAAATGTTATCCTCAAAGTGATAAAATATCGAAAAACTCACTCGATTCTCCCATTCGGCTTGCTGGGCTCGACTAAATACGACTCGTAATCTACCTTAGTCGTCGGCCGTCCACCGTTATACGCCTCCGCCGTCGGATTCTTCGGGCGGTAATCATAATCATGGATATGATCGCAAGACGGCACGTTCCCATCGATGAATAAGCATACCGGACGCACAGTCTCTCTGACGATAATCTAAAATGTCCGATAATTCTGATTATAATAATTTCTCCGTCAAATAAATAATAATAATATCGTCTTGTGTCAACAAAATTACAGTGATTACGTAACCCGACGATGCCGTGACCGAGCCAATCACGTTTTTCATTATCGATCGTTTTTTTATGGGTCGCCCGAATCGACCTTGATCCCCATATCGATAATACTGTACTCTCGGATCAGGGAACGATCTCCAAAAGTGAAATCTTCTCGCTCGGCAATGTGTCATTTTCGAACAATAATAATAATATTGTGTTCGAATTGCCGAAACTAATCGCATTTATACGATCTCGTTTTCGTTCTCTATTGTCTCGTCATTATATTGTTATTATTAAATTTTTTTTCCCAAAAAAAATAATTTTACATAATAATAATACCAAACCACACTAGCGTTTTTTTATTATACACGAGCATTAACGATATTATATACACATTTCCTTTTTATAAATTGTCTTAATAGTTTTTAATTTTTTAAGGTTTATAAAGCCTGTTTGGGTATAGGGACTAGATTTTTATAAAATTTTCTTATATTATACCAATATTTTTAACTTCTATTTTAATGGTATGTATATCTTAAGTATGTTTTATGAACTTTTTAAACTTTAAAAAGTACAGTAAAGTAAGTAAAAAATATTATAATTATATAAAAATCAAGTTTACAAACTTTAAACATTGGTTTTTATTAAAAATAAATGTTTTAATTTTTAATTTTTCAATTTTTCAATTTTCAATTTAAGTAAATAAAAATGAATGTTTTGTTTTTATTGAAATAAATATTACATAATATAAAATTTTTTTTTATAGTAGAAAAATATATTATGATAAGAACAATATATTATCAAATTTCAAATACTTATCGGTTTATAGTTCGCTAATCCATACCTAACTAAACCATCCCTTTATTTAACGTTTACTGAGTAGTCAGGATGTCAGGAAATTTTCATTGTAAATAATTGCAAAAAAAAATACCGTTTATGCAGAGTAGTGTATTATCTACAGAATAATCAGCTAGATTATTTTTGTTTTCAAAATAATATTTTAAAGACTTAAGAGAAACTAACAGCTATTTTCTTTTAAATTATATAAACTATAGTTATTTGACATCCTTGTATTTTTTTTTTTTATCTTGGTTAAACACATATTGGTGTTATTTTTATAATATTTTCTTATCTGGATAATTTTAAATTATTTATGTGACGAACCTTAATATTTGAGTTCGAACCGAAGAAAATTTGTAATAATAAATTCGATTTTCGAACAGACCGTTACATCACTATTTTAAATATTTATCTTTAATACACTGTCTGCACATTATAACTGCATATCTTGTATAACAGAGTACCCTGAATACCTAAACTTATATCGATTTTTTTCAATCAATTTGTTAAATAACCAATACATATTGCGATTTTTATTTTCGATATATCTAATATACTCACGGTCTCGTATTTGGTCACCGCAGCTCCGTGAAAAAATTTACCTTCCTGTTCCGGAATTTCGATCTGATAATACGGCAAAATCGGCAAGTAAGCAGGATGCGGGTACACATGAAGAGAACTTAAATAATCGAAGTCCCGTTGGTTCCTGGCTGTGGCTGACTTATACGCTATGAACAGAATTAAAATGAAAACCGGCGACATGCTTGCTCATTTATCACCAATGGAACAATAATAACGATATGACAATAAAATGTACTCGAATTACTTTAGTTACCATGTACGACCTCCGCAAAAGTCGTAATTGTACGACGAAATAATAATAATATTATCGTCTAAGTGCATTTTAATTGAAAACTATTTGCGAATTTTTAAAAATCGCAATTAGCTATACGCAACGACTAACGATTCCAATTATTATCGAATTGGCACGGCGATAACTCTCAGTTAGGTACCTACCGAGAAAATCGTTTTGGATGATAATATCGTATTACTATATAGGTTAACCTACTCGTAACGCGGCGCCGTTATTCGTCTGAGAATAGTACCTACGATAACGGTGAATTCCAATCGAGTAACCGATTTTAATTTTCTTTCCAAATCAAGTAAAACATAAAAAAATATTAATATTATATTATGTTTGATATACAATCACTTTGATAGGTTATACGGCAAAAGTTATGAACAGAAAATTACTATAAATACTTTTTTTCAACTAAGCAATATGAAAATAAAAATATGCTTAAAAAGAATAACTATAAAAATTATTTATTTAATAACAGCAAAAAAAACAAAAAAAAATAATGTAAGTATTGCAGACTTTATTAATCAGATATTTCTAATTTATATAAAAGAACTAAAATGTTATTTCTTTATTATAAAATCTTAAACTACTTTAGGTACTTATAATTAAATTTAAAATAAGTTACATTTAAAATATTTATTAAAACATTTATTTTTTTTTAAATTATACCCAATCTGTAGGACCAAAACTAAAAAGAAAAATTATTATCGGCAATCCCGCATTATTTGTAAATCGAACAGTTATAATAATAATTTGTCTGGTTTACGAAATACCAACAATAATAAAAAGCGAAATAATCTTTGTTGTCTGAAATAGCCTGAAAACATTTAACTTTTATGTTATTCTTAATCGAAAACAATTTATTTTAAGATTGGATATCTTTTGTATTTTATAAGTTAAAATATTTATACCATAGTGGTCATGTTATCGGTTATCATATTTATTTATAAAAAATAAAATCCATTTAAAAAACATGTAAAATACGTATTTTGTGCATTTTAAAATAAAATAAACTACTAAAATTTGACAATATTATATTAATTATGTTATTTTTCTTATAATTTATATGAAAAAGCTAAATATTCAAATATCAAAAATTCAATAATACTGTTTAAAAAATATAAAAATTGTATTAAAAATATAATATAGTTTTTAGAAATAGAAAATATCATAAAACGTTTTACTCATAAAAGAAAAACTGCAGTTCCAAAAAATAAATATTTGTGTATCAAAGTTAACAACATTTAATTTGGTGACATAAATAAAACTGAAAATTTTACGTGTGATATTTTCAAATTGATTAAAAGGCTTGTTTTTTAATATTTACACAACATGCAATAGATAATAAATTCTTAAAATAAGAGATAGATAGAACTATTATATTCATTCTCGGATAATATTATATTAATATACCAATCGCGACGAACAGAATTGATTAAAAAATTAATTACTTTCGTATGAAAATGTTAATTGACGACCTAATTATAATAATAAATTGAACGTTATTGACAATACTAATATATAGGTACGTTAATTTCAAGTCAATGGAAATTTTAATTATCCAATATATTGTTGTCTAAAATCTAAATGTCAAAGCCATAACACCTTAAAATAATTATATTATAAAATATATAATGGTATGACAATAAAAAATAAATTAAATCTATGAAAATTAATTTATCTATATTTTAAATATATCTGCACGAATCAATATTATAAAATATTGTTATTCGGAATAGGGCTATAATTCAATATAAAAAAAAAACTTTTTGATCGATATAAATATACGATAATTATAAATTTGTTATAAAAATTGAAAACAATATAAATTCCATAAAAAAATACCTAGCACCCAATTAAAGAAAAAATACTACTTAATTAAATTTATTAAAGGAATGTCCTACATATAAGAATAATGTAATAAATCGTTATAAAGCCAATTAATAATATTTTTTTATATTAATAAGACTGTGTTACATTCTAAAAATAATATAATATTATTCTGAACAAGATTAAATCCGGTATCAACAACGCAACAAAAAAATGTAAGTAAATAATCGTAGATGAGTAATGCATTTTGTGAAGGGCACAACCGCACAAGTATACCATACTTCTTTATCTGTCTTTTGTAGAGTTCGTTTAAATTTCATGGCAAGATAAAGCTATACTCTATGGTCACATCGGAGAATATAGAACAGAATTCGCGTGCCTAAGTAAGTAGTTTATTTACAAGTAATTGATTTTAAATGTATAATTTTAATATTTGGTTTACTCACGGGTTTGCAATCGGCCTATGATTAGGTAGTTTAAAAAAAGGACGGTTTTAATGGGATCATGAACTTGCACATTAACTATTTATTTTTTTTAAATTATTTTTTATTTGTTTATTAATTATCTCGATTTATTCTAACCTAACCTGTTTATTGGTCACCATTCCTAAGTTTGCCAATATTCTCGCCGTTGGCTATAATAGGGATAAGCTCTTCAACCGTCTCAATAATACTCGAAGTAAACGTATATCCGTATATGCACACACGTTAAAATTCAACCAAATTATCAACCATTTGATTCGATCAAATCAAAGGGTCATATTTATCAGTATTCAGTGGGTTTTATTTTGCGCGCAGAATGTTAATATGCCTCCAGGAGTCGACATTTGAAAATAGTAAATACTATTTTTTGTTTATAATCAAACTGTTTTAATAAATTTCCGATCACTCTGTATATGCGAAATATAATATATATATATACAGTTCTTGAGCAGACAAAGGAAAACAAAGACAAAGTAAACTCACGATAGACAATTAAAACTTGCGCACGCACTCTGCGACAATAATATTATTTTTGCAAAACGTTTTCAGCTCGTGGTAGTATTTATCTTTTAACATAGTTGCTTTAGCCGTTTCATTTTATCGTTCGAAATATAACTATATGTCTATATCAACACACCTCCCTATTTTATATTATGTAATATTATTACGCTATTATTGGCACGATAATAAGAATAATTCACATCACACGTTCGAATGAAATGCAATATAATAATTGAACGTTTGCAATAGGTATCGTGTTGAGAACCTCTAAATATTTATCGGAGTGATTTACCAGAACGACTAGGATAACATTTCGAAAACAACAATGTTTTGCATCAATGGTGGATTACTAGTATATAAATTTGTACCTTAATAATTTTATTATTTAAAAATTATATTAATTTAATAATTTTGGTATGTTATACAATTTTAATAAAGTAACATTTTAATATTACATATTAATATAATATCCATTTGTCTTATAAAAAATATAAAGAATTTAATTAAATTTTTGAAGAAAATTATTTTATTTTATAATTACTAGATGGATACATCCCTGTTTATTTTAGTGAGCACCTGTTGTATTTTTTAAGAGAGCTGCTATTGTTTTACATTATAACGAGTGGACGCCGAAACAAATTTAAATAAAACGCGGATTTAACGTCTCATCGAAACTAGTTTCCCTTTGAAAATAGTAAATACCATCGTCCGCTGATTAGGTCTTTATATATAAACTTGAAATGTATTTTTGTCATTTACGTGTATTAACCCTGAAGTTTTTTTCATTGTCTTTGAATAATAAATATAAGGTTTTTGAGTAAATACAAAAATTATTCGTACGTGTCTTAGTCATCAATATTCATAATAATAATCTAGAAACATACTACGAAAATCAAATGAAACATGCATATCTATCTTTAAACAACAGTTATATGAAAACAATATAATAAATGAAAAAAAAAAATGAAATTATCTTTAATAAAGAGCCATTTATTAAAAATTATTTTTAAAATTGAGAAATAAAAATAAATATGTACTTTAATTTTAGACTTTGTGTAACAAGTTTTTGTGAAAATTAATTGAAAAAAATTGCATTCAATTAATTTTGTAAATAGTTTATTCCTATTTAAAGCACACAGAAATTAATAGAATTATAATATAATATATTTTGATTGTTATATTTTATGCCTGGAAAATGATATCACGTTATTTTAAAATAAAATATTTTATTTGTTGGAGCTAATAATATTAAGAAATCGACATTCAAAACAAATATATGGAGTGGCACTTTTATTTTAGCGTAATATAATGATTTATAGAAGTATGAATAAATCTTTAAAGTCCCCAAAACAATATAATACTATTTGGATTTTAAAGCATTAAAAATTAAAACCATATTCATATCCAATTAATAACATAAAACAGCAAAAATATTTTTTAAATTTTTTCGAAATATAATTTATATAATCGGATTATGTGACATTAAAATGTAAAACTAATTTTATTAAAATATGACGGTACTTGTACAGTACAAAATCTAAAAAACTAAATAATATAATATATTTTTACTTTTGCCAAAATATTACAAGAAATATATTAAAAATGATAAAGAAATTAAAAAAAGTCTCTAACCTTTTTAAAAAAAAGGTTCGTGATTAGAGTAGTGATGAATTTTTTAAACGCATTTAGGTATAGCTTCAAAAGCATTATAGTATCAAGCATATTATTCTAAGAAAAAAGATGCAAACTTATCCTAATAATAATATAAACAGTGAATCCTTTGAGAATTATTTTTACAATCCATTTGCTATATCAAAAACGCTATTGCTAATATTATCATATTATACTACATACCTGTATATACCGTCACAAATGTTTTAATATTCGACTGTTTACAGTTAGGATTTTTCATTAAATTCTTTTTTTTTTTTTTTTATACATAATATTATATAACTACGTACCTGAGTGCGTTATTTAATTATACGCAATGAGCTTTTTCTCTTTCTTACTCTCTCTCTCTCTCTCTCTCTCGACAAACAAGCGATTAAACGACTTGCATGCACGCGCAACACAATATAAACCCTTTGGAATACATTATAAACGCAATAATACCTACTGTTATGTTACATTGTTTGATCTCGTTTGTCGTCGGTTGCCGCGGACAAGATCTCTTTAAATTATTATATTTTTCTCGTATATGCAATTTCCTACCAGCACCCCGAACCACCATATATACTAACTTACCTATTGTACGTGCTTATACTTACTTACCCTGTACGTGCTTATATACTATGTACCTATATACATTGCATAAATTGTACATTTTTCTTTATGGGATTTTCATTTTTTACTGAAAACAAACAACGTTAAAACCACTCTAGTCGCCCACTCCCGTCATAAGACTGCAAATGATCGCGAGAAATAAAAAAACCATTGATTATAAAAATTATAATTATTGTCATACTTGTACCTAGGTATTGGTTCTATTAAACCGTAGATGTGAAAAACGGTTATATTCAAATTTTGCATGGAAAAACAAATTTTTAAGAACTATTCATTGGGGTCTGACTATGAGAAAATATTACTGTTCATTATATTATTTCACCGCTTTCATTTTCTGCAGTTTTCACACAAAAACACAGTGCCAACATAAATCCGACGATGCAACCGAAAGAAAATCAGTCTCAACTTTTTTCGAAATATAAATTATGAAAGTTTGACGCGCGTGCGACGTTTCAATTGTCGTTTATAATTAAAACGCGTTAGCACTACTTAACCTTAAATAATAATAATTAATTGTCATTACGGTTCTTGTATGATTTTGGTTTGCCACTCAATTCAGGCGTAGTCGTGAATAGGGATGACGGGGTTTTAAGAGGTTATCCCTCTCCAGAATTATTTTAGATTTTATTTTATATTTGTTAACATAAAGCTATGATTCCGAAATGGGAGATGCGAAAAACTGAAATAATTTTCCATTTATTTTTTGCCTTTATTTTTAACTATTTTTAAGTACAGTTTTTCCGTATAAAATAAATAACGATAATAATGAATACAACATACAATCGATTTACACGAAAACTTATTTCTTCAAGTTATTGAAGTTATATGGAATCATTATTTACATAAAAAGGCCCCATGTTTTCTCTTTCTATTTCGAAAAATAAACACTGAATGTCGGTGTTCTTACTTTCAAAAAAACACTTCATCCAGTAAGAAGTATCTATGTGGGCGTATCGTTTTGTTTTGTAATATCTTTGATTTTCACTTTAAACCTAAATAGTTCAAATAAGCAATTACATTTATAGTTTATTGTTTAAAATTTAAAATATTAGAGACGAAAATATTTAGCACAATAACAGAATGGGCTTTCATAATTTGTTTAGATTATTAGGTATATAAGTATACATATGTAGGTCCGGGAAATTAGCGGGTGAACCTTGAGCACTAATTTTTTCGATTGTGCTAAACTGCCAAAATTTAGTGCTCATTTAGTGCTGATCAAGTAATACCAATTTCAAAATCAGTGCTTCATTTCCCAACGAGTAATTTAACTTTATATATAGCTACTATTACTGCATAATATTATGAAAAATTGATTTGTTTAATTAATTAACACATATTACTTATTTAACGACTAATAATGTATAAGATCGATAATAATAGTATATCTATATCTAGTAATAATATTGCGTTTAAAAACCGAATTTTTCGGATGAAGATCCCCAAACCATTATAATTTAATACAATCGTATTATTTTAATAATATACATTGTTGTCATCCATTTTGTTTCGTAAAATCGTAAACGAAGTATAACACACGATATAAGATATAACACATGGCATTGTGTCATATATAAGTATACCGTCGTATATTCGTTCACAGTTTGTTGTTTTGCACTTCCGTTTGAAATTTCGCGCAAAAAGCACCTGTTTCCGGAGTATATATATAATATTATATATAAACATATAACATATACATATTTAAGCTTAATATTATACCAAGGTATACTATATTGTATTATTATATATTATTGTTCCGCCTTCGAAAAACCTCGCGACACACTCGCGATTCTATACCTCGGTATAGATCCTAACCGTTGTTTTATATATTATTGTATTTTTGTTCCCCGAACAAACGTCGTCGTCGCCCCGTTATTATATTCTCGTATTATCATCACGTCTCCGTGCGGTACACGCTCGTATAGTCGCATATATGTATATTTATTATATTATATTTGCACGCGCGATTTCCGCTGTTATTGAGAGGAAATATTATATTATAACGACGGTAAAACATGAAAACCTTTTCGCGTAATAACGCGATAATAATATAATGATAATATTATATTCGTCGCTACGCGTCACGTGTATATTCTCTTGTCTTTGATCCGATAATATGTATATAATATTATCATTGTGAACTACGAGAACAAAACCTTTGTACATTTTTATATTATTATTCTTTGAATCGCGAACGAAAATCGTTAGTTTTTCCGAGGCGTTTTCGCACCGCGTTTTGTGTGTAGCGAATAACCATTAAACAAAACATTATAATAGCTAGGGTGGACATTAACGAGTTCAAAAGTTAATGTTAAGTTTCATAACGAGTTTTTTTTTTTTTAAAGTATTAACTTTTAACTTAACGACTTAAACTTTTAATATTTTAAAATTAATAATTTTTTATGAAATTAAAATAATATACTCATATAGAAAATAATGTGTTTTTATATTTCATTTAACTTCTAACGACAACGATAATAAAATATAATATATATTACTTAAATCTACTTATTGACTCCTAAACTAAATGGGGTCACCCAAATATAAATATACATTATCAATTAAATCATTTTTAAAACACTGGGCAGTCACTGATCCCGGACGTTTCACCTTCTTCCCTTCGGTCCTCGGAGAGGTTAGTGGTGAAAAGTTATTGTGTTATATTATAATCAAAACTTTGATGCAATAATATTGCATTCGACATTTTGGGCAAAGCTCAGTCAGATATACAGTTATACTAATAATATTTATATTTTTGCATATGTAATTATTTATCAAATAATCTACAAAACAAAAATTATTTATCATAAAATAATAAAAATCGAGTTCTTTAAAATTATAGATTCCATGAATTTTGTCATTTTTCGGAAATTTTCGATATCCTGTTGAAAATTTTTTGAAAAATTTGAAAATTAATCTAATTAAAGTACCAACTAGATAAATATTTCTACCGAAAGCATATCCCATTGGTAATAATCAGAGCCAACATATTACCCAAAAATGTCATAGAACTGTTATATAATCCGTATTTGTTTTTAAATAACAATGAAATTTTATTTTATATTTGATTTAATATTTATTATACTATTGTTGAACTACTGGTTGTAATTAGCTATTCATATGTAGTAATTAAAGTTTGAGCTATTGTATTTCAAATAAAAAATTTTAATGAAATGTATAAAAGTCCGATAATACTCGTATATCCAATTAGTTGTAATCCGCATCGGTTTAATTAAAAATGTCGCATATTTGATTAATATAAAACAAAAAATCACAAACATCGTAAAAAATGCACCACATGATATTAAAAAATTGTCCAACAGATTGTAATTTTCAACATAAATAAATGACATTCAATATTCAAAACGAGAGAAGGGAAAATTATGATAATTAATATTTTAAAAAAAAATATCACCCGTGTGATATCTATTTTTTCTGTTATTATCATATTTATAATTGTCAAAAATCAAAAAAAGTTTTAGGTACATTAAATATTTAAATATTATAAATTTATTTGAAATTTGGAACTAATATATTTGAATATCACATTTAAATTAGCAAATTATAAATCTAATTATAAAATTCAGTTATAAATTACACGATTATTCAGAACACTGTAACGTGTAAAATCGTCTAAACATTATAAACCATATTTAATCGGATTTAAAATATTTCGATATTATATTAAAATTTAGTTTCCGAACCTAAGTTGTAAACCTTTGTTTAAAACACTCATTCAAAGATATTCTCCCCTTGATATAATTAGTCTCGAACTCTCGATTTAGAGCATTGCACTATTACAGACTACCTATATCTTGGAGGTTTTGAAACTTCACTAAAACCATGCTATAGTTTTAGCATTCGAATTAAATTTTTCTTTTTCGGACATTCGATTATCTGCAAATGACATCCCAGATATTATTATGCGATAATCAAATTTACAATATTCTATACACTATACGTTATCGTGAAAGTTTTGGTGTAAATCAAAATAGGTTATAGGCTTATAGTGATTATATTAAGGGAGAATGAAAATCAACAGTTGTATACAATTATTAAAATTGGAATTTAAATAGTAAAGAAAAGATCGATTATGAGAAAAACTAGAAAAAAAAAACTATGTAATATGTAAACACTAAACACATATATTATATATGTAAAGCTATAATACTATTATTGCTATTATTGTTGTTCACATCATTGTTATTGCTTACTAATTACTTATCATTTATTGTTCCTACTTTCTTAAATATCTTTATACTATGTTGTATCTATATATAATTTATAATCATTAGCCATGTCATAGTAATACATATTATTAGTATTATTATATTATTGTATTAATATTATCAGTTATAAATAAATAAATCAATGCTAAGGAAGTTAACTAATTTTTTTAACATTTAAATTATGTTAATTTAGAAATACTTAATTTAAATTAAAAGTTCAAAGTTACAACTCTTATTTTGAGTTAAGTAGCTTAAAATTTTAAAATTTAAACATAAATAAAAGTAAATTAATTACTATTTATTTTTAAATACATATATACATTAATTTATATCGAATTTTTAGTAGGACCAGCCTATTATATAATTATGTACTAAAATGACCGGGTTGTTAATAATTAACAAATAATTCGTAAAAATTAAGTAATAAGTAATAATTATAGATAAAATTAAAATAAAACTATAGTAATACACAATTATTTTTAAAAATATTAAAATATATATTATGATAATATACAAGAAAATCAGTATAGTTTCTATTACTTCTATACAACAAATTTTAAAATAGTTTATAAATTTAATATTTTTAAATAAATAATAATAATAGCGGATGGATTGAGACGACTCTTTTGTTTATTTTCACAGGACGTCTTGAATGACGCTGTTCTATCTAAAAAAATATGTTATAACTATATATAGTTACGAGTCAAAAAAACTTATTTTTATTTAGTGATTTTTTTTTTTTTATACTTAATTAAATTGTTCAATATTATAAAATATTATGTAGTCCGAAAAATAATTAAATATTTTGAAAATATGAGAGAAAAGTTGCGCGTTATTTTTTTTTAATCTTTTAAGATGGTACTAAATATTATACTCAGTAGAATTAAAATATTATAATGTTATGAATTACTAAAAATTAATACGGTTTTATAATCACTAAAATATGGTAAAAAATGTTTAGGTTAACTACTTCAATTATTTGTTTTATTAAGTACTAGGTTTTGAGCTAGATGATATCATATTTTAAATATCATATATAAAAATGTCTATAAGTATTGACTTGCACTTAATAAAAAATAAATTAACAGTAAATTAAAATCATTTTTTAACTTTTTTACCACATTTGTTTGTGTTTGTAGAATCATTTTAAAATGCTAATATGTATCCTAGATTTTGAACCTCTTGTACTAATTAGTAATTATATCAATTATATTAGTAAATTATAATAAAATAAATTAACCTATGGGCTATAATTACTGTATAATAGTATGTAAAACATTATAAATTATCAGACGAAAAACAAAACACAACACTATAGTGGTGCCACCTAATGGTAATCTTTGTATACGATCACGCCATGACACCGTCTAGCGTGGTATTTTCAATTATCGGTGTAAGCACGATAAAAAATACTATAAAAATATATTAGAGATCTCGATTCCGGCATAACGCGATTTCTTTTCAGCCAACGCACTTTGGTAAGTACCTATAATATATATTATACCTATATATGTCAGGGTAATGATGTTGCATACGAACTCTCATTATTGAAGACGAACCAAACTATTTATATTAAAATTTTAACGAACTCGAACCGAACCGAACTATTATTAAAAAAATCATCGAACTCGAACCCAACTTTTAAAATATTTAAATTTAAATAATAAACTTAACCATATTTTTGTTATATACATGAAGTATTACATAGTGTTACATATTTTTAATAAATTTTGATTTCAATGATTCTTTATTTTTATATTGACATAAATTCTTTAAATTTTAAGTTCGTTTTTCGAACAGTACCGAACACCGAGAGTACGGTTCGAGTTAAATAGTTATGCCCGCGTACGTTTTCAACTAAAATATCAAAAATATGTTATATTTATTTTTTTCCTCGTAGGTTTCATTTAATTACATAAAAAAAAGACAAACAAAAATGGGAGCCGAAAAAGTATCAATGAACATAGTCGTGGTCGGACAAGTCCAATCCGCCAAGGTCGTCAAAATCGTCACCAAAGCTACTCCGGTTACCAACCAATTGATGGTATGTTAATAAAATTGCAATTATTTATTATTTTCAACCTCTAACTCGAAAAATCACACGCGAAGAGCAAATACGATATTATATTGTATTTGCAATAAATTTGAATTTCGTTAATGTTTTATACCAATATATAATTTATTAATGTAAGCGGTAACCCTCATATAATATTTAACAATTAATCAATCGTAGTTTATGTTTTAATAAAATGGAAATATCCATTGTACAAAGTTACAACAATAGATAATAATAAATTAATATATTTGTTATTACAGTGTAAATAGCTGGTATGAATGAACTATAGGTAGGAGATTGATATATATATATGGATGTGTAGGATTAGGGTGTCCAATCCCAACTAGTTGGGACTTGGAGTAAGTCGAGATAGAAGAAGAAGATTTAAAATTAGTAATTTTTACAATATAATTTTACTTTAATATTGCATTAACTTGAATCTATATTAATATTTAATTGTAACTTTAAACAGTTCAAACATAACATTAATATTAAAATTATAATCACAGATTAAATTTAATTAATTTGATATAATTATTAAATTATGGTTTTAGTAGCATAAACTATGTATTCAGATCACTCAAATCAATAATACTTTTGAATTTATATTTGTTTAATTGAATAGAAAATGCTATTACTAATTTAATTACTTATTTAACAAATATATATATTTGTTTGTTTCAGAACTGTTAATTCATGTATCATGAGCCGTCGAAATCTAAAAAAAAAATGCCATAGCCGTAACAATACGCATGTATATTATATTTAATATATATTATCGTATTAACAATACAAAATAAACAATAATTATTTATCATTTACTATAGATTTTGTTTTCGATTTTCACCAAATTTCAATTCTAATACCTAATTTAACTATAAATAAGAAATACCTATGAGTACCTACTACCTATAAGCCCATATATAAGACCTATAAGTTAGCATGGCCTCTCTTAGAATACAATTTATACTATACATAGATATAAAAAACAAATTATAATATATTTAATAAGTATATATACTTACTATAAAAGCATTATAAAATTTATTACAGTAAATAGTAAACACCAAACATAATCTAAGTTATGTTGGCATCGCGAGAAAATAGTAAGAACAATTTCCTAGTAGGAACCTATTTCCTTATAGTAATTGATACCTATAAAATTTTTATTACATAATAATATAATATGTATTAAAACTGCTCAAACCATACTGAAATGAGAAAATATGCAATTTGAACAAAAATTACAATATTTCTGTAAATGTTAAACTATGATGAATGAATAACATCTCCGAGCCCTGTGCATAATAATAATTTACATATTGTGTTGTAAAATCTCAAAAAAAAATATTATAACAATGCAAATTATTCAACTGTGTTTGTTTTATCACATTTTTTGCCTTTTATAAAAATACTGTATAATTAAATGTTTTTAAAAACCCGTATCATAAATTTAACAAAACACATTTAAAAAATTACTGTGTATATAATAAAATGTAATAATAGCTACTATAGTAATAAAACTATTTAACACCAAAAAAATGATCGAAATTAAAATACTATATTGTAACGCCTGAACTTTATTTACATATAAATGCAAACAAATCGCCGTCATCTGTTTATTCTAATCATAATTATTTAAATATTCAATTTGCACGTCGTGTAATCTGATTATACTCAATTAGTATCTGTCAAAATAAAAAATAGTTTTTTTAACATTTATGTATTATGCAAATAGGTTGCTGAGCGTTTTTATTACTGTTATCAGTCTGATGTTTTATTTAAATTCTCAACAATTTATTTATTATAATCATTTATTTGTAATGGATTTTTGATTTTTCTTTCGTTAGGAATATAATCGTATATTCTTATATATAATAAAATGTATTGTTATTTCAAAATTTATATTAAAACAATTATTATTATGTATTAATTTTAAATTATCTAATAGATTCAATACAACGTTAAAATTAAAAACACGTTCATTCCCTGCCCCCCTCCCCCATGGCACTCCACTTTATCCGGGTCTGCAAATATCTAAACAATGTTTTGTCAGATTTAAAATATTGAGTTTAAAAAAAAAAAAATTAAATATTATATCAACGTTTAATTTTATATAATTTATTTAATTTAGGGCCGGTTCTACCACCTTTGGATAAATCATAGTTATCCATAGGATAAATTATCCATAGAATAAATAAACAAATGCTGTTCTACAATGTCTTGGTATCCCTAAAGTTGTTGTTAAACTTATTGACAACTTGTCAAACAGTTTTACTGCTAGATAAATATTTATCTAAAGGATAATCAATTTTTTCTTATATTAGATTATTATAAGATTGAATTATTTTTAAAAACATTTTATTTATCTTAATTTTGTATAGTTTTTATAAATTAAAATGTTTTGTAATTTTGATTTATTATCGGACGATGACGATTATTTTATTGCAGATTTACCTAAACCTAGAAGACAACATAAAATTCGTAATCGAATGGAAGATATTAACTTTTGGGATGATGAGGATTTTTTTATGAGATTTAGATTAAAAAAAAATACAGTTTTAGAACTTTTTATTTATATTTTTTTCATTATTAATAATTTCAGTGCTATGCACATTGATATTAGGATCTACAAATAAAAAAACAATTGAGTATTAATATGTTACCATTTATTTTATATGTAAATAGTTATGAAATTAAATCTTACCTTCATCATTGTCAAACTGACTAGGGTTTCCAGTAATAGAAATAGATATTAATTTTTCAATTCTTTGTGAAGTATCACTTATATGTACAGTTTTATTTTTACCTCCCCCTGTTTTAAATAATTCTTTTCGTTCCAAAGCATATTCTTTTCTTGCTAGTTTCTTCAATCCATTATACTTATCTTTTAATGTTTTCACTGTTCTAAACTCGCTACTATTACAATTAAATTCCTTCTCTATATTTTTCCAACACTCATCTTTTTGCTTCCATGTCTCTGAATCAGTCTCTTTATTTTCTATAACATTTTTATTGCATTCTACTAAACTTAATAATCTATTTACTTCCTCCCCTGTACAATTTTTCGAACCGGACTTCTATTTTTATTTCAGCCATTAAACTTAATCTTTACTTACAACTTACAAAAAATTATATTGTTATAAAAAAAAATAATGAAAAATGTAAACAATATTAAATTCTAAGTAATAACACAAATAACTAATAACTAATTAATTGAGTATTAATATTTAACATTATAATTTATATTATGATTGCTATTTGCTATCAATTATGCATATTTTGTTATTGATAACACAAAATATCATGGAAACAATTCCAAATTCCAAATTAATTTATCAATATGTTAACTTATCTATTGGATTACAATTCATAGCCTAAATATTATTTGTAGAATCAATTGTACTTGTCAACAAGATAAATCTCCTAGTTAACATTATCCCTAAGATAGTTATCAAATACTTTATCTATATATGGTAGAACCGGCCCTTACTGATATTAATCCAATAATTTCAAAAATTCGTTTAACTACTTATATAATATAGGTATATTATAATTTATGTATAATATAAAAATCCGTGTATTAAACACTTTGACTGTTTTTTTCTATAACCTTGAATTATATTTCAGTCATCCTATCGAACATGATCCGATTATTAGATGTTATATTTATTTAGTTTCACTGATCATACAAATTTGTGTTTTTATTTTATTATAAAAAAAACACAAATTGTGTCTTTTATAGGTATAACATGTAGGTATATTAAATTGTGTGACAAATGCGACAATAAGCTCATGCAACTCCGTGTGTTAAATTATATAAAATTATATTAAAAATTAAATTAAAATGATTTATTATGATGAATACTATTTCAAAAAGCTAGATCAAAATAATTTAATATAGTTTTATAACAATTAATAATGTTAATTAAATGTTAATTAAAAAAAGAAAATGATTTATAGTTAATGTTAATTTAAGTACCTACATTAAAGTACTATGCTGAAGAATTTATTCTAACTTGACAAAAACATTAAAGATATTAAAATTTATTCAATTTTTTTATAATTGTAGATTGTCTATAGCTGTAATTGGAATTTAAATTTAATTCCTCTGACAAAGAAATACAAACATTCCGTTGGTGTGTGTAAAGTTAGTTTTTGTGAGAATTCAGTATGTATGTAAAAAAATGCTTTTTGAACTGTTGTTTAATGTGTTGAATATACTTAAAACATAGTATGAATACGTAAAGGGTCTGAGATACACCAAACAAAAGGTTTTACATATAAACGGGTTACTGATTAAACGGAATTAAAGTAATCAACTTAAAAATAATACTTATTAAACGTAAAAATCTGTTTATTTATTTTGTTAATTATTATTATTATTATTTAATACCTATCTAATGATTTGTCAAAACATTTGATAATAATCAAGATTATTGACATTTGAACAATTATCTCATAATTAATTAAAGTAAAATATTTTATATTATTATTGTCATCAATATTAAAAAAGTGGGAAGGTCAATTTTGGATGTTCCTCCTTTGTCCCTTCGGTCCTCGTAAAAATTAGTGATTTATTATAATTAAGATTTGTATGCAATGATATTGCATTAGAAAATACAATTTTAAGCGAGACTCAATATAATACAATATATTATACTGATAGGTTGTTCCATATATGTTTACTACGCGTGTAAAGTAAAATGCCTATGAGAAAATTCAAAAAAAATTTAAAGTACCTACGTTCAAAATTGCATTAGTTATCATGAAGAACCTAAAATAAATTTCATCAAAATTACGATTTCCATAAATTTTGACGTTTTTCCGTCATTCTTTAGTGATTTTCCTTCTCCCAAAAACTTCTGAGAAATTCGAAAGATAAGCTAAATAAAGTATCAAATAGAAACAATTTTCTACCGAAAGCATACCCTTCTTGTGGTAATTGGACCATTATTTCTACCCGAAAAAGTTTATTCAGAAATAAAAAAAATATATAATAATATTTAATTCTATTAAAAATATTCAAATTATAGAACCTTATAAAAAAAAAAAAAATGTGACCTACGATTTTCAAAATATTTTGGGAATTAATAAAGTATTATATGAGTAGGCATCTATAAAATGTTCAAACCCGTTAAACCTAAAATTGCAGGTAATCTGAACATTTAAACATTCCCACATTAGTCATACATAAAGATCCTTTGATAACGACTCCCAGCATTTGACCGAGGTTAAGTTAAATTGTAGTAATAATAGTAATAATATATGCGCGAGTCCGTGAAATAGCTATGTTTTAAATAATATATTTATATAAATGTATAATAAATAATGTTCATGAAACAATAGCAAGACGGATGAAAATAATTTCCACTCGCCATTCGCGTGATGATAAGTTTACCGTAATTATTATTGTTATTATCGAGCAAAAGAATATAATTCATAATAAATGTGAATAACGTGAGCATTTTTTATAAAGTAAAAAGTGCCTGGAAAAAATTTCAAATCTCTATATTTAGTCAGAAAATCAACCAATTATTTCAAATTTTTTTTCTCCAATTAAAAACACTTTTGTGAATATTCAAAACAAATTTCAAATTCCTACAATCAAAACCTAATTAGTTATCGTGAAATAAAAAAAATAAAATAACAGAAACCGTAATTTTGCCGATTTTTCGCCATTTTTTATTAGTTTTTCTTTTCCCAAGGAAAAACTTTTGAAAAATTTGTAAAATTAACTAAATAAAGTACCTACTAGACGCGATTTTCTACCGACAACATACCCTAATTGTGGTAATTGAACTATTATTTCCTGAAAAAGTGTCTCTATACATAAAAAAAAAAATAAAACATCTTTGTAAAACCAATACATTCCTCGCTTCGCTCAGAATCTAAAACCTATAACTACCAAAAAATAATCACGATATACAAGAAATAAAAAAAAATATCCTTAATATAATTATGAAGAGAATTGTCACCGCACCGACATGCGGTGACATTGACGCGATGACTGGTCGTTTTTATATTACAATCTTTTTTTTTTTTAAAAAAAAAACTACCTGGGTATAATGCTGTTTTCATTTCATTTCCTATTCAGATATAGAAATCAATCATTCTTTCATCATTTGTATACTCTATAATTCGAAATTTTGAACCTATTCGGAATCGAAAAACGTTACTCATAAAGCGGTTAAGTGATTGTTGTTGATGATCTGAATTCTGAGTGTTTTTTTTTTTTAGTTTTTTAGGTTTAATATTAATCGCATCAATTATTAGCAACTAAATAATATTTTCATGAATTTAATTTAAAACAAATTCGTTCTAAACAGGTATAAAAAATAACTTGATAAATAAAAATATGTGAATTGATAATAATTTTTCATTAACCTTAAAATTTGGCGATTATACATATCGTAATTTGGTACAATGTAATCAAAATTCAGGGGTCAACTTTCTCTTTAAACAGTGTTATTAAATAGTAATTATTACATTATACCGTAATTTCTTGTGTGTAACATGTTAGATGGATATGTCATATTAGATAAATTATAGTCTCTTTACACTTCGTATTCACCATTATTATAATACTAACTGTCGTAAAATCGAATAAAATAATGTGTTAGTGTTATATACAACAGAGAAGATGATATTATGTAATCTATAAAAAAAAAAAAAAAAATAATCGAAGCTCGTGGGGTCATTATTATTGTGTGTAGGAACATACACTCGGTTGAAGGAGTATTATATTAAACTCTTTGCTCGGGAACCCATAAATATCGTTACATTCTACAGAATCGCCCTCTAGGCAGGATAGATAAAGGTAAATAATAACCATTGGGCTCAACAATGGTATATACCGCGATCGTGGTAGACATATTATTACATATATTTATATATAGGCATAGGCAGGTAGTGATTCGGATGAAAACCTGCTCACGGGAATACCCTTCGAAACGAAATTACGAATCGCGGAAAATTTTTAGGATTACAGTCGCTTCGTTTTATCTGAAACCCGTCCTTGAGAAATATTTTACTACCTACTGGGTCTTTCTATGGCGAATAACCGCAGTAATGGTTTCGGTTCTGACAGTTTATTCGAAATGTCCCGATCAATTGATTCGATACCTATCTGGGCTATAGCTAAGTTTCTCCGGATTCAGCTGGATAAAATCAATGTACAAATATTATAATTATTATTAAGCATTAAATATTTATAATTCATCGCAAAATATAGACATAGTTAATTCTTATATTATTTAACAATCGATTTTATCGACGATGAGCTTATTATGACTAGCTGTAATATTATAATATTATATAGTTGAAATAATTTACTACACTATGGCTAATTTAATTTGTCGTTTCCAAATACCGAAAACTGACTTTGAACTTTTCAAACCGTACCTACCCAATATAATAGGTATGTATAATAGGCGAGTTTTAAAAAACGTTATTTAAAAAAAAACAATATTATAAACGTTTGCATTATAATTATAAAAACGTAAATAATACAATTTTAGTTTTCTCTGTAACCAGGGGATAAATGTTCAAGGAAATTGTAAATTAAAAAATACCCATTTCTATAATATAACGTTAGATTATTGGCCATTACCTCCCCTCTCCCCATTATTAACTGATAAAGAGTTATAATCTTAGGTAACTTAAGTCATTTCGAACAAATAAACGTTAAACGCGCCTATAGATATGAACAAAATATATAAACAGAAATCACCGATATTATTTATTTGAAATACGGATAAACATTGTTTTCTCAAAGCCTGGATATGACGCAACTATTAAAACGTGTACTTTATAATTGGTATAAACTGTATTGTAAATGGAAAAAATCGCAATTTAAATAATACGATATATGTTATTTATTTATACTTTCTGTCGGTGTACAATTTTAAGTACTACAAAGTCATAACAGTTTATATGTTTCCAAAGAAAATATTTTTAAGATTCATTATGTTTTATAGATACAATATAATTACATGTTTAAAAAATAGTTACAGGTAGGTATCTACTTGCTATGAAATAATTAATTATATTTCGATACTAAATTGTAAGTATAAAAATTAAAACCTAATAATACTATTACTATGATTACCTATATAATATTTTCAAACATTGAATCAAATGGACTTAAATGTCCAACAATATTATTTATAGAAATTGTAAATTGCGCGCTTAAAATTTTTGAAGAAAAATTTCTCAAAGTTCAACATAAAAAAAACTTAAATTAATATATATGATCTGGTTCAAAAAATACAATTTAATAACAAATTGGCTCTGTGTAAATGAAAGATGTCTAGAACATAAGAGTTTATTTTAAATTAATTATTAACTTGAAAAATATTTAAGAAGTGTAAAGATTATTCAATAATGTCTGGACAATCAAAATTAACAAATTTAAAAATAGTATCACATATTTGAAATTTCATCATTGATCATTAGTTAAATTAACTTTCTAAGTGTAAAATTGCTGAGATATAGCTATTTAAAATTATTCGATATTTTTCGTAAAAATTTATGACACTTTTGCTATTACATGATTATTTTTAATTTAAAAGATAGGTTTAAAGTTTAACAACTAAACCGTTTATTTATTAATCATGTGTGATAGCAAAAAATAAACATTTTCACGAAAAATATCGAATAATTTTAAATTGCTATTTTTGCACTTAGAAAGTTGATTTAACTACCAAAATTCATGTAAATTATAAAAAAATTAATAGTCAAAACTTTAACAAATTTTAATTTCAAAAAAAATATTGTATTGCGCGTAACTTTTTTAATTTACGTTTTTAATTAACGTTAAAATAATTAGAGATCATTTAATATGTATTATTAAATTTAAAAACTAATCAAAAAGCAAAATTTAATTATTATTATTCTACTCAAATATATTAAGTGTATTCAATTATCGTTTATACAATGTATATATTATATAATATATAATATGTTATATAAATATATATATATATATATATAAATTAAAAAATTATAAATGTGTTGTAATATTATATTTTAAAATATATATACAATATATTTTATTATTTATGTGTATTATGTATATTGTCAGTGATGACACGATGCGGGCTGACTACTTTATTATAGCAATGCATATCGTCCATTGTTTATAAAAAAAGATTTCATAAAAATGAAATAAAATTGTATTCCAATATAATAACGACACCTCTCGGATAATAACACTTAAAATATTGTTGGTTATAATTCCTATAACGTGGCTAATCTGTATATTATAAAATCAATGATAAATACCTACTAAAAACTACAAACAAACTGGCGTAGTAGACAAGAATATGTACTTGTAATACCTATTATAATCTAAATTTTTATTTCGAAACCTAAAAATGACCATCTTGATTTTAGAAACAGTGTAAAATATCAATTTTAAAATTCTATATGAATTATTATGTTTTAATATTTTTTAAAACCTTTAAAATATCGATAATACGTATTATTATATATTTATTTATTAACACAAAAAAATAGATTTTTGCTCTTAAAACTGCATAGCATCTTAGAAATGCTAAAAACAAATTTTTATTTAAAATTGATAATGAATTATTATAATAATAATTATTTATATAGTCTGATATTATAAAGGATCGTAATAATACAACAATTCGTCATTTATGTTGGCATAATCAAATGAAATACATTGGGATCGTGTTACCGAGAGAACAATAATCTAAATAGAAATCTACAACAGGCTCTAAAAGTTTTGTCGCTGTAGAGAGTCAAGTCAACCCTCTTTGGCCGCACTTGTCGCGGACACGAGTTTTGTGGCAAAACCACACACACGTACGTCGTAATTTAACACTGCAATGTTTTACAAAATACAAATCGATATTTTCTTATACACGTTTTAGTTGATTTTACAATTTTAAACGTAGGGAATTGTGAATGTTTTTGGGTATTCTAATAGGTAGTTTACACTCGTAGTATAATTTTGGAATGGATAGGTTGATTATCTGATTAAATATAGAAATTTGAAATTTATTCCAAATTTTAATTTTTTTCTCAAAAATATTTAATTTTTGAAAACCCGCAATTTTGAGTTTAACAGTTTGAAATTTTTATAGAAATATAATCACATTTTACTTAACCTAGCTACAAAATATTTTTAAAGTCCATGTCACAATTTTTTTTATAAGATTATAAAGTTAGAATATTAAGTAGAATTAAATATTATGATGTTTTTTTTGATATTATTTTAAATTTTAAGGCATAAATATTTTGATTTTTAATATTTTAAGTTGAAATCTTAATATATGTTTTATGACATATTCTTAAATAATCATGTAAACAGTTTTGAAAATTGTAAGATAATTATGTTTTAAACGATTTCTAAATTTATGATTGATGTCTGATTTGTTTGTTTTTAAAAGTCTGAAAACCCTTTTTAAGTTAGAAATAATGGTCCGATTATCACAATTAGGGTATGCTATCAGTTGAAAATTGCATCTATTTGGTACTTTATTTAGCTCATTTATCGAATTTCTCAAAAGTTTTCCCCCGGAAGAATAAAAAAATGTTGAAAAAACGGCAAAATTCACGGAAATCGTAATTTGACGAAATTAATTTTAGATTTTCGTGATAACTAATGCGATTTTAGACCTAGGAACTTGTTATGTGTTTTATTGTTTTATGTAATATATTGTATTATATTGATTTTCGCTCATAATCGTATTTTTAAATGCTTAACTACTAATTTCTTTGAGGGACGAGGTAGGAACGTCTGGAATCAACCTTCCCGCTCTTTTTAAATTTATAACTATTTTTATATCTATTATATTGAATCATCAAAACAAGTATAAAAACAGTATATATACAGTTCTATAATATAGAAGTCGAGTGAAAATACAAACAAATAAAATGTCTAAATAAGATTAATTATGTTTATTATTGTTAATTCGCGGAATTCGTATTTTGGTCGAGCAGTTATAACTGAGCATCAAAAGTGATAACGGATTACACACACTAATGTTCATTTACTACACATACACGGACACGGTCCAAATGTTCATGTTATATGAATTGCCTAAATATTCCTCCTTAAAATGTACTACGCTCCAACAGCCAATATATTAATATGATGCTTGTTTTATTTTAATTATTTTTATTGGAGAATGAATATTCTTCGTTCTGTCAACATATTATCAAGAATGTCCTAAATTAGAATACTATGAGTAAATTGTTCGACAAATTGGATAGAAGAAGATATTTTTTAAAAACTCATTGTTAGATATAGGTTAGGTTAGGTTAATCAGATATCATATTACAATATTAAATTCCAAGTGGCCTACGAGTAGTGGGAAGAACTGTATTAATTTTCATCACGATTGAAGTGTTTTTAAGAACAGCTGATAATTTTTAAAATTTGTTTATACTGAGAGTTTTTTTTTGTACCTACCTTTAGTCATATATAATTTACTCTTTAGTACATATGAGTAAATTATACCTATCTGTATAGTGTATACGTGTAAGAACACCCGTTGACTAGGTTATAGTATAGCCAATTAAAATAATCTACACTCGAACAAGTTCGGTGACGAGAAAGACGTACGAAAGGCGAGAGAACGATAGTGGTTTCGGACAAAGGTCATGGACCGAATGACAGAGACAATATAATACACAAATGCGTGTGTTTGTGTGAGGGTCGGAGTCCGATCAATTAAAATGTCCTTTACATGTCGGAGACACGACTCACGAGGAAGGGATAACGCTTCAGCACGGAATTACAGAGTTTATTAATAGTTAGGTATATATAAAATGTACCGACGGCTTATATACCTATACATATATGAGTTACCTACCCGCCGGTTGTTACCCGGTCAGTGGTTATTACAACCCCGCACGTTCCTTTCGTGGACCACCGCTAAAGCTTTGCAACGTTATTCCGCACGGGACGGTTTTCCTTTTTACCGCGGCGGCAGATTTAACAAACGACCATCACAACCCGAACGGATGTCCGGTCGGCCGTCGTGTACATTTTCCCATCACCACCACTTTTAGAATTTCGAGTTAAAATCAGTGTCAATATAATTTGTACCTGATTTTACCTCAAGTCACATATATAGGGTTGATGTAACCGGGAAAATGCACATGCGATTCCATTTGGAATTTCGTTAGTACCTCCAGTTTAGAATTTACATTTTAAATATTATATAATATTCAATATACATACTATATTATATTTTGTACGAAATGTGTATGCCAAATATAGTAAAATATACTAATATACTAATCGTATATTATATTATAATATTATGTATTTTATAAATCCGCAAATATCATGATACATTTGTGTTTCGATGGTAATAGGCTGGACCGAAACCGATATCCAATATTGGACTATCGCGTATAGGTTTTTTTTTTATCTTAACCGATATAATACGCCTTATTATCGCATATCGATTTATTTATAAGAAATATTATTATTAGTATTATTTTAATATTTTATTAATTTATTATTAAAAAATACAATTATTTTTATAACATTAACCACCCTTACAGAAATATATCGATTAATAATAATTTATATTTTTGAATATCGTACTTTTTTTTATATCGGTTCATGTATACGAGAAAAAATATCGGGATATCGGATGTCGGAAAAAAGTGATATCAACTCAGCAATAGTAATTACATAATCATATGAACTAATTATCAAGTTATGCGTATAATATACTTATTGTATACCATTTGTAATAGTCGTCCTGTTCTTTTGAGAAAAAAATGTTTGTCTATTTAAAAATTTTTTAAGAAAAATTTAAAATGTTAAATATTTTTGTTTTTAAATGTAATATAATGATATTTGTATCTCCAAAGATTGAAATGTAGGTACTATAAGGTAGTAGTGAGGCCAACAATGTTATATGGATCAGAGTGTTGGGCAATTAATAAGAAATCACTCTTGAGCGTTATTCAACAAATAAATAAAATATGACTGATATTATTTTAGTAATATGCAGTACAATAAAAGTGTGGGTATGAGTTCCAGCTGGTGGCCAGAACCAGATATCATATTATACTTTAGGTATTGATAAAAGTGTATCTTCTTTGTCTGGCTAAATTTTGTAAACAATCATCATCTATGGTGATTCAATTCAGTTCTCGGAGAAAACTTAATATGTTGTAATTAAAACATTTTTTATTTCAAGGACGTGACAATAAATAAAAAAAAAATAAAAAGCTTTTACTGATAATAACCGTATGTGATAAAATGCATTATTGAGTAGTTCTGTCGACGTATTGTATAAATAATTAAAACAAAAAAAAAAGTGAAAAATAAAATGTTTTGTATTTTTATATATATATATATATATATACTTGGCGACTAGAATACACATATATTAAGTGATGGCCATAATCCTGAAATCCTACTTTCAAATAAGTGAAGTTCTACACACAGTATATCATTAAAAGTTTTTTCATTCTTTTAAAATGCATGTACATCGGCCAATTATTTCTAGTTATAAACATTGAAAAGCGCAGTCTGGCGTTGAACTGTAGTTGTTTTAATAAAAATAAAACAATTTTAAAATTTATTGCTCATTACCTCGATGTATCTCCGTCTATATTCTCGCATTTGATTTATTTAATACTACTCATAATTTATGTTCGTACACATCTAAATAATAATATATTGCACTCGCGTATTAGTTACTTCGAACAATATTTAATCATTTTTTAACAAAAAATATTTCATTCATTTATACTATATAAATATAATAAAATCTCACAATATGACAAGTATAGATAAAGCACGTAAAGATAAAGTTATAACTTATAATAAAATGTACATGTATACTGTTTATGTCTAGACCGATTTTAAAATATACAAAACTTTATTAATATTATAAAGGTATTTATATTATTAATATAAAGAATAAAATGTAAATCGCAAGAAATTATTAATAATAGTTATTAAAACAAGCATAATATTATGATTTTCTTTTAATTTAATTATTATACTGACATAATAATATAAGTAATATATTTCATGTTTCTTTAAAATTAATTCTTATTAACATTTTTATCGACTAACTTAATTTTTTATTTTTTGTTCATTTTACCGAATGGTATTTAATTTATTATTATTATCTTGCAACCAGCACATATACGAGTAAGTATATATACAATTTATATTACTTCATTAATTATCATAAATGTTTTTAGTTTATATAACCACTGTCATTATTTAATAGTATTATACTATTATATATGATTTCGTAGTCATCGATATAGTTGCACAATATGAAGTAAGTACAATTTAATATATATATATTTTAACTGGCTGTGCTTATTTTCATAACTTTCATTTATTAGTAGGCAATTAAAATCATATGATAATAATAATTATCACGTATTGATATACAACTTGAAGAATTAAATATTGTCTTTACTAATTGATAATTTTAAGTAATCAATCAAACCAGAAAGTTAATATTAAATGTTATATCTTGTCATTAAATTAAGTGAAATTTTATACAATTTTCTTGAAATATTTTATTATATACATATATTATACCTACCTCATATTAAATCATGTAATTTTATTTTTAAATTTCAAAGTTGCTCGACAGTACATGATAAGTAGCAGGTTACTAAAATAAAGTATCTTGATACTTAATACGAAACAAAGATACAATTGTATTTTTAAGACGTATCTACGATACATATGTCAATGATACTACCCAACCTTGGTAAGTAGTAGCTACTTAAATTTTATGCAAACTATTTCAACAAATTATTTTGTAAATCTTCAATCTCAATCTTTATAAGTGGTCGTAATTAACGGTATAGTTTAATTTAGAGACATTATAAACGAAACATTTTCTATTATTTCACGAGTTCACGTGAAAACTTTAAAATATTTTCTGATTTTTCCGTACGACACGGATGTTATAGTCTTAAGAATTATAAAACTTAACATTTCCCCCCAAAACTTCAATTAGTTTTCCAACTGTCATAAAGTTGTGTAAATTATATATTTAATTATTATGTTTATAAAGAGTTTTCAGAGTTTCAAAAAATCTACTTAAGATAATGTCAATTTTTGTGTTCAACCTTCAATAATAACATTATATTTTACATAGGATAAGTGGAATTATTAATATTTCTAATAAAAAAAATATTATTTATTTATTACTGTTTTAAACAATTAAGTGAAAACTATATTAAATATACAATGGTTTACTGTCAATCGTAATAATATTATAAAGCGGTAACTTTTATGTCTAAATAATAATCGCTAAAACCTAAAATTGAAATGATCGCGTTTCACGTTTTCATTGATAATATATGATTGTAAATTATAGTTTGTCATGTATAATAGTCATTTAACACAGTAATACAATGAAAATGTAGTAATTGTATATAATTCACACGGTCCTTTTGTAATAAATATATTAAATTAATATTTCACAAATTTGACTAACAAACTGATAATAATAAACATCCATTAATCGCACTGGAATATTCAAATGTATTGTTTGAAATGTGATTTCCATATTTTTGTTCAATAGCAATTCACTGCAGACCATCACTGTCCATCACGCATACTTGACGCGGGTATCGTTATAATTTTGAATATATTTAGGAAATTGATAACACAATATCAAACAAACAATGTCCTGAATAACCGCTCAAATACCGATCAAAATCGATTTTACATTACCTAATAAATATAATAAACCTAATTGTATGTATATTAATTGAAAATGCGAAAAATAATTATAAATTTCACACTATATGTACTTATATATTTTTCATTATTTTATTCACATTATTTTCAGACTAATAACTGGTTTTATGATGACCATCATCATGATGTACACGACATTTTCAGTGATGGAGATTGATTGTAGAAGAAATATGCCGACTCTGTCAATACACCGTAGCGTAGCGGTCTCCACGGAAGTTTGGATTAGTTCTTGTGCTGTAGTAGAAGAAGACGTTCCTGTGTGCCAGGATCCTGAGGAAACGGAAGACATCTTGTAAGTTTGAATTAATAACAATAATACGAATTACATTTTGTGCTCAGGACTTGGACACTTGGATAGAAGCAAGAGGGGAAACAGATGCTGAAGCCTTTATAGTTTAAATATGCATTTATTACTTATACAAATTATTAAAATTAACATTTGTTTCTGTAATAATAATAATAATAACTATAATATTTATAATTTAAATGGTACTATAGCTTATTATAATTTTTTTTTTTACTTTTGTATAAAGTTCAGAAAAAATCAAAATTCGACCATTGACAAATTATTTAGCTCAATAAAAGTATTTGTATTTTACATTTGACTTAATACTAGGTTAGTTATTATTAATATACCTATATTTTATTAACTAACGTACTAAAGTTAAATTAAGAAAAATAAACTACTTTAAATTATTTTTGATTGACAAACATTTTAAATATAATATCATTGAATAGTGTATAGCGTTGCCTGTTATTATTAACAAATTCGTTTTCAACCGTTTTACCGAAATATCTAAATATTTTATCCTTGAACACTATAATACGTATGTATTACAATACCATGTACAGTCCGACTAATAATTTGTCCATTTTCTTGTTTTAATAATATGCGAAATTGAGAAAACGAATAAAATAAACATTATACTCGTAGTTCAATGTATTTTTAAATGTCCTTTACCTAGAGAATTGCTGCTACACAAAATCCACACCGTCTCGTATAATTTTAGTAGACATTGAAACTCATGACGAGATCCGCTAAATATTATTTTCGATGGCAAAAACTTCGAGTGGACGTCGTCTGACTCGCGTACGAAAACAAATTTATATCGAAAAGGGGCTTGCTAACTGCACCGCGTGTGCATCTCGGTAGGAATAACTTTTAGTTTTGCGTGAGACATTTTTGTTTGCTACGAAGTTTTTCACAAGAAACGTGATTAGCAGATAAAAAAAAAAACAGAAACTTTTTTGTTTGAAACGTCAACACGCGAAGCAAAAAATAAGTAGGAAAAAATCGTTTGTATAACGAATTAACGGAAAATCGCATTTCACATTTCCTCTCCTTATACCTCACTCTCACCTTTCACCAGAGTCCAAACAAACCTTCACAGTTGTATGTTAATATATTGTATTTATTTTTACTATGTATGTAGCCATGTAGGTATATGCGTTTCGATATAAATACACATTTTTTTTTTTTGTAATATTGTTATTGCTATGACTGTAGCATATAATACTTATACATAATATTTAAACTACAAATATAGTATAAATCTATTTAAAAATACAAAAATTTTGTATTGTAATTTTTCTTATATTTAGAATACGCGATTCGTATAAGTATATTTTAAAACATTAATAATTATGTTTATACATTTGTATAAGTTGAAACTTTCCAATCAATCGTAATACTTCCGTTTTGTCACTTCTACACCTAACATATTGTATGTACCCATGTTTTAAATTCACGAAGATTTAAAAATATATATAGTATGTGATATTATTAAATATAGCAAAATTAGTAGAGCAACATTGTGGGCAACATACATTTTCTATATTATTGACTACAAATTTTTGTCAAAATGTTTGTTAATAAATTGTTTGATTTTCATATGTTTCCAATATAGTGGACAACAAAATTGTGTTTACATATCGGAGTCGATAAAGATCAAAGGGAGTTGAGCAACTTTGTCAGCAACAATAGTTTTATTTAGGTTTTCTCGATATTTTGTTAACAACCACCTAGATATAGTATATAATATTATTAATTATCTACGAATATTAAGAAAATAGGTATGATACCTAGTTGTAACGTCACAAAACATGTTTCGGGAGAATCGCACTCATTCAATGTATAGAATCCTACAAAAACAACCTGCTGGCATAAAGATGACAATATTATTCGTGTTTGTATGTTGATTTAAGTGTATTCATCTATTTAGTCTATTTTTATAAAACTTAAAAAATTATAAAAAAAATCAGTATTTTAATTGAGTATATCTTTAATATTTCAAAAAGCCAATAATATACAAACACAGATAATATTGCCATATTTATGCAAGCAGAGTTTGGTTTTTATAAGATTACTGTTGATCGAATAAGAGCGACTATCACGTAATGCTTTATACAGGGTGGATCCAGCCCAAGGTAATGGGGAGGGGAGGACTCAAGATAACGGGGGTGGTCAAACTATAATTTTGTGTATAGTACGTATTATATAGGTATACATTCAGCAAAATATCTATGTAAAATTCAATTTTTCTAATGGCAAGGAGGGGAGGTGATGACTCCGATCATTCCCCTGGATCCACCTATGGCTCTATATCTAGAGATGGCAGCGTTTGATTCAGTGACATTCCTTTACCCTTATCAAATTTGCAACGCTGTAGGTTAAATTTCAAAATCTGTTTCATATCGACTACCGTGGTTTATTATTTTATTTGTGATTTTTTTTATTATATAGTGACCAATGACATCCGAATGTTGCATGTCAGCTTCGGTAATCAGACGCATTAGCTATCAGTTTATGATCTACAAATTTACTTTGAATGTATTGGTTTTACAAAAATGTTTTTTTTTTTTTTATGATGTATGAAAACACTTTTTCGGGTAGAAATAATGATCCGATTACCACAAGTAAGGTATGCTTTCGGTTGTAAATCGTGTCTAGTTAGTACTTTATTTAGCTCATTTTTCGAAATTCTCAAAAGCTTTTCCTTGAAAGGGGAAAAATTACCAAAAAATGGCGGAAAATCGGCAAAATTATGGTTTCTGTTATTTAAAATTGTTTAATTTCGTGATAACTAATTGAGTTTTAATCATAGTATCTTGAAAATTTTTATGAGTATTAACTTAGGTGAACTTCATTACAAGAAAAAATTTAGAAACAAATGGTTGATTTTCTGACTAAGTATAGAGTTTTGGCTTTTATTATAAAAATGTTTAATATTTTCTGCAATTTTTAGTTTATTGGTTTGAAAATTTTGTCAAAGTCTAGACATATACGACTTAATGTTTTTACAAAATATTTTGAAAATCGTAACTGACAATCTTTTTTCATAACTTTATAAAGTAAGATTTTTTGAAAATCGGCAAAATTACGGTTTCATTATTTTGTTTCTTAATAACTAAATAAGTCTTGATCGTAGGAAATTGAAATTTATTTTAAATATTTACATTCGTAATTTACACACGTGGTAAAATTTTGGAATGAATTATTAGTATAGCATATTGTAATATATTGAGGTTCGCTCAGAATCGTATTTTTTAATGCAATATCATTGCATTAAAATATTAATTATAATAAACCACTAATTTCTTCGAGGACCGAAAGGACGAGGCAGGAACGTTCACAATCGACATCCCCACTTATCTTTACTTTGTTCTATTTATAATTTTCCTGTGTGTTAAACTATAGGACGTATCAAAAATCGTTTTTTTTTCTTAATTGATGAAGAACTTAAAATAATTGTGCATCCTGCTGTACTAAATACTTACACCTCATTAATCATCATGTCAAACACTAAAATGTGGAAAATAATGTTTCTTTAGTCTGCGAACGTACAAAGTTTTTCCACGATAATGACAATATTGTTGGAAACAATTACCAAAATTTGTTGACAACAATATTGCTTTGGTTTTGACGCGGCTTAGACCGTCTAGACTTGTTATAATTATTGTCTCCCTGCTCTAAACAATTTATTAATGTTTAAATATACTGTGCTATGTACGTATATAGCGTATAGATTTTAATTTATTATTTTTAAATAATTTTAAATTTTAAGATCCTAAATTATAAATGAATAGTTTTTTTGGAAACCTCCAGCTCATTAAATATACTGCACTAGGTACTGAATAATGTTAGTAACGGTTTAAAATATCTTTAGGTATTTTACTAGGACGCGACGGACACCGTATCCGGAGACAGGATTTGGCGGTGGTATCGTAGTGAAAAAGGATCGGATGCCGGACGAGTTGTGGTCGGTGAAAGAGGATCGTGGTCTTGCCGACAGTGACATTCGGACGCTGAAACGAGCCTGGTGGAATTTTTTCAGCGTACCGAAGCGAAAGAGGCCAGAACGGCCGGACCAAGGTACGGCACCAATGACTACTGTTCTAACCGACGACGGTGAATCGCGACCGGAAACGATAATCACCTATTCCTTAAGGGGCTGCAGCCCTACGATAGTGCCGTTCAATTTGACGCCTTGTTCGACGCGCGATGCAAGTCTGCCGAGTAGTGTGCAGGCGGCCGATGCGGAAGAACTCATAATCACCGTAACCAGTACCCGGGTCATTTATTACGTGCCGCCGTCCACCGACCAATGGCAGCAGAGTGATTTTTCTTATCACTAACCACAGAAAATCCCCAAGTAGCGATGAAAGGCTTGAAAAATGTATATGAAATATTAAAATGTTTTGTTATTACAAACATTATGAAAATGACTTAATGGCCGCTTTTACGTTATAAAAAAAATATATTAAAATTATTTTAAACATATTACTAAAACATTTAACTGGTCGATGAAAATCTAACGTCTTTTAAATGTTTTTGAAACATTTATACAATATTTTATTTTATTTTACAAGATCTTAACTTGGTTACCATATACCAGTTAACGAATACGGCGAAAGGGTGACTTGTTTGGTAGGATTCATCGTCCCCTTCCAATCTCGTATTATTTTCTTTTTTTGTTTATTTAAATCACAATTAAGTATAAGTTACTTGGTTTTTTATTTATAAATTAAAATGTTGATATTTCTTTTAATCTGTGTGAAACGTTTGCCCATCAACCCTCCATTAAAATATATGTTTGTGTAAAATTATAATAGGTAATATAAAATATATTATAAGTACTATTGATAATACCATTGATTATAAAATAGACTATTCTATAATCAATGATAATACACTTACAGGCGTAATCTTACGGCTATTTACATCATTTTATATATAATACGATTATTGGAAACAATAATAATAAAAAAAAAGCTAGGAAACGATTCTTGGCGTTCTTTCTTTGTCCTTTCAGTTTTTGGAGAAATTAGTGATTAAATGTTATTATGTTATATTATAATTAATATCATTGCATAAAAAAAAAAAATTATTCATCTGAGCGAAATTTAGTCAGATGTATATTATATACTTACTGTCTACTGATAATATATATTTTTATAAATTTTCTTTATTTATCAAATAATGTGCCACAGAAAAATTATGTACCATAAAATAATGAAATTCAAGTACCTACGTCAAAAATGTAGGTTCCACAAATTTTACGTTTTCTGCCATTATTAGTACCTATCCTGTTTCATTAGAAAAATATTTAGAATTTTATTTAATATTTTATTTAAATTACCTAAATAAAATACCACGGAGCCAAAATTCTCTAACGAATCCATACCCTACTTATAGTAATTAAAGCACATCCATTATGCAAAAAAGTGCTTTCAGGTTTCAGACATACAAATATTTCATCGATTTTACTCAAAATTCCAATTTTAAATGCTTATTAATAGGCTGTCCAATTACAAATATTTTTGAAACAGGGTTAAGAATTATAGGATTATGCTTCTATTAAATTATTAAATCCTAAAACCTAAAATTGAAAATTATATTGAACATTATTAAAAAGTAACTAACTTTTTTTAAAAATTTCAAATCCTTACATTCAAAATTACATTAGTTATCAATTTATCATAAATGAGTTTTCGTAAATTTTGTAGATTTTCGGTAGTTATTCTCTTCTCCCAAAGAAAATTTTTTGAGAAATTAAAATTTTTGATACTTAATGTCCTGTTTATCAGATCCAGCTTTGACAATTGTTAGAGCAGTGCCTTTAACAGCCGACAATTATATGATAGCATGGGATGCATTAAAAGAATCATTTGAGAATAAAAGAATACTGGCCACTGCACACGTTGAAAAATTATTCACATTTTCACCGCTTCAAATAGAGTCTACTCCAACTTTATTATCATTTGTCAGTACTGTTGCAGCTATCAAGGCATTTGGTGTCAACGACCTTTCTGGATTTCTTTTATTCTACATCGGTGCTTGTATACTGGATAAAGAGACAAGGAGATTGTTCGAAGCCAGTATATCTCAAACAGAAATGCCTACATTAGATACTTTATTAAATTTTGTATGGCATCGATGTAAAATACTCGATAACATCAAAAGTTGTTTTGATAAGTCAATAATGAACAGTCCACAAAGGAAGAGCAAAGGAATTGTACCTTGGAAATCTTCCTTAGAAACCACAACAGAGAAAAGGGTATCAAAATGTTTGTATTGTCACCATGAACATCAATTGTATCGCTGTTATATTTTCAAACATCAACCGATAAATGTACGGAGAAAGTTTGTCGTTGATAAGAATTTATGTTTTATTTGTTTGAATTCTGGACACTCTGCTAGACTGTAGCAAACAACATATTTATGTAGTACTTGTGAAGGCAAGCACAATACAATTTTACATACTGAGTACAAAGAACCCACAGCAGATAGGACTAACCATGAGCAGGTACAAAACTAGTTAAATAAAGTACCAACTGGATGCAATTCTCTACTTAAAGCATACACTACTTGTACTTGTGGTAATTGGAATTTCTGCCTGAAATCATTCTTTCGGTTTTAAAAAAAAAACCCCACATCATTGTAAAACTAATACTTCATTTCGCCCAAAATATAAAGTAATATCTAAATAAAAAATTAACAATGAAAAACAATAATTAGTTTATTATTGTTAAAAAAAAGTTATTTTACTAAGTATTTATAATTAAGTTTATCATTGAATGTTTATATCTGTGTCAATATTATTATACATTAAAAATAATAAATTAATACATTATATTATGAATGGGGCAGAGCCATCTGGTTGAAAATATTCTATTTTCATTTTCAAATTATCTCAATTTCAATAAAATAATAGGAAATAAAATATAGGCAATATCATTGAATTTAGACTATAATTATTTGAATAGAATGACCGACCTCTATAATATTGTAAGGACGTGATTTAATCGCAGATTATGAGATAATCAAATGAACTATTTTGAACCATGAGTACTGCCATTGAAAACCTATCGACTATCCGCGATTGTCATGCTCCAGGTGGCCAAATTTTGTCAGTGTTTGGTAACTTACTTGTTCCTTGTACCAAGGTTAGATACTAGTATCCTTGTGTATGTACAGCACAATTTCCCGCGTAAATTATTATCACACATATTATTTTTACAAATCATTTTAATCGTCTATAATCTAAATAGTGATACTTTATTAGAAGACTGTAGGTAGGCTGATGTGTCATAGTTCGTGCTATAATTAGACATGTATTTTTAATGGATATATTATATTATTGTCTATTCCTACTTTATTATTATTTAATTTAAATGCATTTTTTTTATTCTTCCATGAGTTCCGTGTTAAAATATGCAATTATCAGATGTTTTTTTTTTAGTTTTTGTTTTTTTTTGTTTTTTTCACTCGTTGATCAGTTGATGAGACCGTTGATTTTTCTATTGCCCTTATGTACTGTTGCATGTGCACCGTGCGACGTCTGTGATTCGGTTAACGACACTATCTGATCCGAATTTGAATTTCGAACTGTCCGAAAACAGTAAACTGGGTATTCACTGACCATTGCGGTGCTGTTAAAAATTCGAACGATCGATATTAGCGTCGTCCGACTACGATTACGAAGGTATGTAGATGCTGTTTTTGGTGCACAATTCGCACAATTTACAGTAATGTAGAATAATATTTTCGAATTTCTTACAGATGAGTTCTCTAGCTGATAGGGACAGTCCTAGTCCGAACGCTCTCGGTGACCTGCGTGCCTTTAGGTTCTCGAAGAAACCCAACTTTGGCCATCAATCCGTTGCATCTGGATCCACAGTAACCGTTGACAAAAGTACTTTAACATTAGATTCATCATAACAATAATATTTAATAACTATTTATTTTATTAATTTTAATCGCTATTGTGTGTTACTACGATATATTGAAAACGTTTTAGTATTGTGGTTTAATTTATTTATTTCACTTTGTGACACTTAATCAAATAAGGACATTTAGAAAGTAATTTGAAATTACTGATTTATTATCAAGGCCCTTGACTATGTTTGTCTTTTTGTTATTATTATTAATTTTTTCATTTTGATAATAATATGATGTAAACAATATAATGAACTCATTTAATTAGTATCCATAACCAGTTTCTTTATATTATATTTATTATTAATTATAGTTATCTATTATTTTTAGTATATATATATGAAATTAACTTTAATAACAATTTATTATTTATTTAATTTAGAGATTCCGACCACATAATTATTATATTTTGACAAATATTAAGAAATAAAACAAGCAACAAAAAAAAAAAATAATAATTTTTAGTCTGTGTTGAATGGTTTATTAATTGATTCAGAATAATTTATGGTTAAAGATGGAATTTGTTCTAGACATTTATTAAATAAGAGCAGATTAACTGTGATGTGTATACTTATTCATGATTTGTGGGCTTAAAATTTGTTTGACTCAGAGTAAAATAAAATTTTTCTTTTGCCAGTTTCTTAGTTAAAGGTATCAATTTTTTACACATGAAACAACCATAAAATTATAAGCACCTGCAGAGTAACCATTATTTTATAAGGGGTACTTTATTATATAGGTTAAATTAATTTGTTATTATATTCATTAAATAGGATTAGTTAATTTCTAACATAGCTGATATAAATTTTTAATTATTTTAATTTTATAATCCTAAAAATAATACTTTACCCTTAGTACATACATTTTACTTATAATAGGTCCTATTATAGTTAGAACAGTAAAAAGGATTAAAACAATTATTTTGTCATCAGACGATGAAGAAGATACTAAATCATCTATGTATAGAGATGGATCTAACCTTATTGAAGAAGTAAAAAGTTATCATTATTTATTCAATAAATAAATAAATAATAAATAATCATTTATATCAGATCGATTGTGAAGATGTTTCAAATGCTCATAGTTTGTCCACTGATGATAGTAGTAATCAATCATCAAACATTACTAATAGTTTACTTAATACATCTAACCATTTAATTGATAATACAAGTAATGGCAGTCGTTGGAGAATACTTAACGTTGGAACTGATGAAAGTTTACAGACTAGTTTGAATACTACTACAACACCTGTTACGATGCCATCAAGAAAAAGAATTCAGCCACAAAACAAAAGTATGTTTAATTTTTATATTTTGTTTCAATATTGTTTAATATTCATTATTTTCTGAGGATCAATAAACAACGTAACACAATTTTAATAGATGACATATTAAAACTTTTATAGTTTAAATTAAGTATAATATGTAAATTTGTTTTACAAATTATAATATATATAATTAATAGATTCTTGAAGATTGAATAATGTTCACCTATATAATGGTTATAAAAATTATTTATTTATTTATATTATTTATTATTAATAAATATTTTATATTTGTAGAAAGAAAGCGTATTAAAACTTTAGATGGTAATAGCGATTCTGATGGTGAAATTGATGATGAATACAAAGAGTATGTTTATTAAAACTTATTTATTTATATAAATTATAAAACATTAATTACATAATATTTTGAGAATGATCTAACTACAATATTATCAAATGTTTATTTTAGTGAAAAAAATTTTGTAAAAGACAGTAGTATGGAAATGAAAGACAAAGCATTGCAGTTGTTAAACGAAGCCACAGAAACTGAACTTCAAGTAGTTAAAGGAATGACCACTAAAAAGTTTGAAGCTATTAAAACACTTCGGCCATTTTCCAATTGGTATGATGCGGTAAGTTAGAATCATTAGTTCATTACATTACGTGTTGATGAAACATATTTAATAATTAATATGTTGTTGTTGGATCAATATAGAAAACCAAAGTGAGTAATTCTCGTTCACTAGGTGAACAGACATTGCAAAATGTTATGCACATGGTTTCCTGTCAAGAAATTGTCTCACAGTTAATGAAGAAATGTGAAAGATTAGCACTGAAAAATGGCCATTCTATTACCACCTCTAACATGCTTATCAAATCTCAACCAGAGAGTTTGAAAAAAGAGTAAGATATTTTTGTTACTCTTTTATAGTAATTTATAGACTAATACAATTCAAGAATAGTTTACAGCTGGCAGGTTACCAAATGATAGGACTCAACTGGCTTGCGTTTATGAATACTCAAAAACTCAACATGATGTTAGCTGATGAGATGGGTTTGGGTAAAACTGTGCAGATAATTGCCTTTTTAGCTTATCTTAAAGAATCTGGTCGCACACTACCGGAATTACCTCAATTAATTGTTGTACCCGCTTCAACTTTAGGTATTTTCGTTATTCACTTTTTTTATTTTAGCCTCTATATTAATTTTCTATTTTAAAAAAATGTTTATGCATAGACAATTGGTACCAGGAATTTGAAAGATGGTGTCCGACAATGAAAGTTGAAAAATATCATGGATCGATGGATGAGAGAAGGTACTTGCGTACTCAGTGGATAAAACATGGTTTTGGTGATATTGATGTGATATTAACTACGTATGTATAATATTTATGATAATTAAATAAATATAGGTATATAAAGTAATTTATCATATTATTCTGATACACAGTTATAGTTGTGCCTCAAATTCAAATGAAGAAAAAAAGTTATTTAAAACCAAAGAATTTCATTATGTTGTATACGATGAAGCACATAAACTAAAAAATATGAATTCACAAACTTTTGAAGTGTTTTCAAATTTTAATGTATGTATTCCACACATTGTATTTTTATTTAAATATTAAACTTATTTTTTATAAAGGGCAATTATAAAATATTGTTAACTGGTACACCACTTCAAAATAATTTATTGGAATTAATGTCATTGTTAATATTTCTTATGCCAGAAATGTTTCGTGGCAAAGTGGAAAATATTAAATTTTTATTTTCCAAAAAAGCAGTGAGTACAAAAAGAAAAATTGTTTGAGTTCAATTCTGTGATACCTATATCTAAATTACAGAAAGGCACGGGCTCAAAATATGAAATCCATCGCATTGAGCAAGCAAAACGAATTATTGAGCCATTTATGTTAAGGCGTTTGAAAGCAGATGTATTAAAATCGTTACCTGTAAAAACTGTTATTGTAAACAATATTGCTATGACTGAACATCAACAAACCCGTTATACTACATTAACAGAGGAAATTAAAGAGTTATCAAGAAATAGAGAAACTCCAGAAAATGATCATATGATGTGGGTGATGATGTTGAGAAAGTTAACGAATCATCCACTTTTATTAAGATATCATTTTGAGGTATATAGTTATAAAGTAGAGTTAGAGTCGTTAGTATCACTATGATATTGTTACTTTTATTAATTTATTATTTCAGGATGAAAAATTGTACAAAATGGCTAAATTATTAGCAGTAGATCCAACCTATAAACAAAAAAACGAACAGTTCATTGCAGAAGATTTATCTTTTCTGTCTGACTTTGATTTGCACAAACTGTGTACCACCCAAAAGGTATTAAAATTGCATAATTAAACTTTATTAAAATCAAAAACATATCTATATTCTCATTTATAGAGTCTAAGTAAATTGGGATATGAAATCCCTAAAGAATTATTTTTTGCTTCGGGTAAATTCAAAATGTTAGACGAAATCTTGCCTGATCTCAAAGATAGAGGTCACCGAGTACTCATATTTAGCCAGTTCCTATCAGTTTTAGATTTATTAGAAATATACATGTCACAATGCAGTCATTCTTATTTAAGATTGGATGGTTCTACTCAAGTTCAAGAAAGGTATATGGTTCAAATGTTTAATGATGGTTAAAATACCTTTAGGCAACTGGTAAAAAGAGCCTTTTCATAATATTTTCGGATGCTTGTGTTTAATTTGTAGGCAATTGATGATTGACTTATATAATATGGACGATAGTATATTTGCCTTCTTGTTATCAACTAAAGCTGGTGGACTAGGCATTAACTTGACAGCTGCTGATACTGTTATTTTACATGACATTGACTACAATCCATATAATGATAAACAAGCAGAAGATCGATGCCACAGAGTAGGACAAACCAGGTTAATTTTTGAATAGAAAAAAACTACATTTCTTAAAATAGATAATTATAATAATTTATTATATTTCTAGGCCTGTTAAAGTGATCAAATTTATTAGTAAAGACTCAATTGAAGAATCCATGTTTAAGATCGGACAAGAAAAGTTAAATCTCGAACAGCAAGTGACTGGTGGTGGAAATGGTATTATTTTTAATTATATTGTATAATATAATTTAGTTGTTGAAGGTATTTTAACTTTTTTTTTTATTACAGACGAGGATGAAACGGCTGATAAGAAAACAATAGCTCAATTACTTAAACAATCTTTGGGTATTGAAGATGTGTCATCATAATACATTCTGTGAATTGTTTTTTATACATTTTAATTAGGTACAATATTATATTAAAAAACTGGTATTACATATTATTATATCCAGTGTTCCTTTTCCCTTATTATTTTTAATTTAATTTTTATTAATATCAATTAAATAATTTATAAGTATAATTATTTAAAATTATTTTTAGAATTAAGTGTACAAGTGTGATACAAGTTTATAATTTGTTTTTCTTATTAATTAATAATTATATAAATGTATTCTTTTTCTTTTTTTAATGTCACATGTGTAATTTAAAATGATAATATATAGCATTTAAAAAAAAAATGTAAATATATTGGTATAGTGGTATTTTTAATTTATTGTTGTTTATAAAATTTAATTATTATCCATATATCATATGTACATTATACTTACAATTATTTATTAATTAGTCATTTTAATTATAAATAACATATATGCTTATTTCAAGAAGAGAAAATTAGTCTGCACAATAAGAAATACTTCCTCAAAGAAGTCACATTTACACAGCCAAATATAACTAAATCATAACTAACAATTTTAATAATCTTACATTATGAACCATATGTGGAAGTGCAATGTCAGTAGCTGTTTGTTGATAATGTTTCATGTTCTCTTGTATAACAATAACAAATTTCATTAAAAAGATGCTACCCATATATTGTCTATGATCATCTTATAATTGAGTATTTATAATCAATATTGGAGTAAAATAATCTTTTATCAAATTTGTCTATTGGAACATAAACCATTTTTCAGTGTTAATTTAAAGTTAGTTTATTTAAAACTTGTTAAATTAATTTTAAAAAAATCGGGAAGGTCGATTCTGTTAATTCCTCTTTTGATCCTTCGGTCTTTTGAAAAATTAATTATAATTAAGATTTCCAAAGATATTCGAAAATATGATTCTGAACGAAACTCAATATAATGCAATATATTATCCATTTCAAAATTTTACCATGTGTGTAAACTACCTATGAGAATGCTTAAAAAAATTACAAAGTCTTATGTTAAAAACTATATTAGTTATCACAAAATATTTAAAATCAAATTAACAGAAATCATCATTTTTTGGTAATTTTTCTTCTACCAAGGAAAACTTTATGAGAAATTCGAAAAATGAGCTAGGTTAGGAAAAAAAAGTACCAACTAGATGCAATTTGCTACCAAAAGCATATCCTATTCATGGTAATCGGACCATTATTTCTACCTAAAAAAATGTTATCAGACATAAAAAAATAAATCTTTAAATTCAATACATTCCTCGCTTCGCGAGTTGCTTTAATTAAGTGATTAGATGCCCACCAATAGGCAATAATACAATTATTAATATTATGCGCACAAAGATTCTCTCAATATACTAACAAAGATAAAATTTTCCAAAAAAAAAAAGTTATTTTATTTTATACTAATTTATGCAATAATAAAAATCATATTACACATTTATATAGGTATTGATTATTGTTTAAAATATTAATTATAAAAAAGAAATAATGATATAAATGAAAACAATTATTATATTAAAATATATTTAAATTGTTTATATGGTGAATTCTTATTACTGAGATTGATGCAATATTACAACATCACAAATATTACGATATACACTGAAGACTAAACAACTGTTGCTGTAAGTTGCTAAAACAGATTCAACAAAAGTGTAGGTAGAATTTTCTCTTAGAAAAAAAAATTTGTTTAAAATTATTGTTTAGTGTTTTGGTGTTATATATTATAAAGAAAGCATAAGTAGTAAATAAATAGTAATATATAGTGATATCTGGATACATAATATACTAATTTTATTATTTACCCACCTACCTAATTATATAAACACACTCATTTCTAGAATATTTATACAAAACTTAAAAAACTAGTCAGATTTTTGAGAGCAAATTCGATTCGTAATAAAGCACCTACCCAATGGAGATAATAAATGTGAAAGAGTACAATATATTGTGAAAAATATATATATATATTTTATGTTTATAGAATCAAATTATGCATTTTACATATTCGGCAACTTGTTAATAAAAATCATAACAAGAAATATTATAGAATATAATATTATATATTAAATTATTAACAAAAAATAATTGTACATCGTAAAAACATGTCTTTATATTAGTTACATAATCATAAATCTTATACAAAGAAAATTAAACATTATTTTTTTTTTTTTCAGGAAACAGTATTAGATCAAAAAATAGAAAATGTAATAATCATTCGCTCAAAAGCGCAAATTAAAACGTCTTATTTACAATTCATAATATAATAATAAACGTAAGTACTATTAAAAAGTATTTATTTTTACAAAAATAATATTAAATAAACATGATTACACCTGAAGTGTTAAACGGATTTAATAATTGACGTCTACAACAGCGTCAGGTGCACCGGCCTATTGAAAATGGGCTTGTTCTGCAGCGTGCGGACTGCCTGCATCGCATCTTGAGGACTCCTGAGGTTTACACGGGCTTCTCCAGTGGGCTTGCCAAAGTCATTAAAACGTCTGATGACATTCTGACTGTTTAGTTCAAAACCGTCGAAAAAGTCTACGATCTCCTGGACGTCTGCGCGGTATGGTACATTGTCTAATGCCACCACACAACCAGGCTGTCCAAAACCGTCCGGTCCTGTGTTGGGCCCGCGCATTCTGGGCGTATAACCGCCGCGCCCTCCACTGATATTCATGTTGTTATTGTTGTTGTTGTATTGTTGCTGAACCGGCCGTCCGCCATATGGACCACCCCCATTGTACGGCGATTGCGGACCCCCTTGTTGGTGATGATGAAGATTATTATTATGCGGCGGTCTAGGACCACCACCCATACCACCACGCATTCCTCCGCCAGGCCAAGACTGCATGTCCTGATTTTGATTGCGCTGTTGCATTGGTTTGGTAATGGCTTGGATCATGTCAGAGCGGCTGATTGGTTCCACATACACCCGTTCAGGACCCATGAAACAGTGATCCTTGGTCAGGGCCACATGCGCTTGTTGCGGGGTGCTGAATTCGCAGTATGATTCGCCAGTGGGCCGGCCGAACTTGCTTAACATTATGTGTATCTTGTCGGGAAGCACCGAAGTGTCAGCGAAGAACTGCGTAATGTCTGTGTTCGTCACCGTGGTTGGCAGACCGTATATGTACACACAGTTTGATCGAAGGTGCGCCGGTGGCATCGATTGCAGGTTCTGCGGGGGAGGTGGCGGTATTGGCATCTGGGATGTTAGTGACGGAATAAGCGGTGGTTGGTGATGATGGTTTTGTTGATGGTGATTGTTGTGATGATAGTGTCGGCTGCTACCACTTCCGGAATTATTGGCTTTGGAGAAACGCCTGCTAATCCGTTTGAATTGCAAGTATTCCCTGTAGGTGCACGGTAAAACGGGCACTGGTGTAGAGCATAACAATACACAGTCATTGCGTTTCAATGCTGATTCGGCTGCCTCTACAGTATGGAATTCGATCGCAGCACCTTTGAACTCGCCGTCTGGAAAGATGGTGACTCGACGTATATCGCCGCAGCCACCGTCAATTTCGTTTAGCACGTCTTCCTCGGTTACCGTGATTGGGATTTGTTTCAGTTTCAGGAACCTGGTGGGGAGGGACTCGTCTTGTCGCGTTAGATCTTCGTCGCCGTCTTTAGCAGCAGCGGCGTCTTTGGTGTTGTTTTTCTCGCACACCACCAGATTACAGTCACTGTCATCGTCGTCGTCGTCGTCATCGTTTGCAGCATCGTTCGTCTTTTTGTCCTTGTTATCCCGCGGTTGCTTATCCTTGTCGTCCGCCTGCTTCTTTGGTCCACCTTTCTTTTCTTCTTCCTTTTCTTCCTCCTCGTCATCATCCACCAAATCCACGTGGTCTACGATTGTTGGGGTCGATGCCACCGTGCCTACACTAGGATAAGGTCGGTCATCCGTGTTGTCTCGTTCGTATGCTTCGTCGTCCAGATGCTTAACCACTATGTTATTGCCCTTGTACTCAGTACCGTCTACTCTCATGGCCAGGTTCTTGTTGTGATTGCTGTCAAACCGAACAAACGCCACACCTTGCCGGTGCTTTTGGATCTTGATACTAGACCCATCGATGTGTATACCTTCGAACAGTTTGCGCACATCACCATACGAAATGTGGTTGGACATGTTGTTCACCTCCACACACAGGCCATCGGACCGGGGCACCTGGGGGGCATTGCGAACGTCATACCTGTAACGGTCGTTGAATCTCTGCGGCAACCTCTTGGAAGAATCGTCAATAGCAGGGGGGACGCTATCACTGCTTAAGTGTTGCGGCGCTGCGCTGAATCTAGTGGGTCTTGCGCTGCTTCCGTCCTGAGGTAAATTGAACCGTGACGGTCTCCCGCCGCCGTCAACGCCATTGTTATTGTTGTTGTTATTGTTGCCATTGTATCTGGGGGGTGGTTGGTAGTTAAACCTGGGACCACCGCCACGGCCACCTCGTCCAAATTCTTCATACGGCCGATGACCACCGCCACGCACAGGTTTATTAAACCTCGGTCCTCTGTTAGGCACGAATCCCCGTTGATCGTTAAAATCTTGTCCTGGCGGTCCCCTCATCCTCATTGCGTTATTGTTTTCATTAAATCGACCTTGGTACGACGTGCTATTTTCGTATTCGGCATGTCGGTCGTCTTCGTCATCGTCGTCACTGCCACCACTACCGTCACCGTAAACGCCTGCCTCTCGGAAATCGTTGTTTGGAACGTATGGCTGCTGCTGATGTTCGTCACCGGCGACCATTGGCCATTCGTTTTTTGATGGTGCTGGTTGTTGTTGATAAGAATTCTGAGGATTTATAGCGATAATTGGCGGCTGTGGAGGAGTCCGGAACTGCGTAAACATCGGTGCACCAGAACCGACAGCAGTCGAGGGTAATTGTTGTTGATTGGCGTCGGTAGGCCCCGGCTGCTGCATATTTCCGTATTGGCAGGACCAAGGTTTGATCTGATTTTGTTGTTCGCCAGTTGCGGGTTTTGCCGCTGGCGACCTGGACCGATACGATTTTCCGACACTACCATGGCCCGATGAGTTTCTACTGCCACCTGTGCGATGTCTCTCCTTGGACCTGGACCTGTCTCTTCCGCGACTGCGATCTCTCCGCCTTCGGTCCCTGGATCTCGATCTATCCCGTCTACTGCTGCTGTTACTTCCGCCACCGACGCTTCGCGTCGATTTTGACCGCCGATCCCGTGATTTTGATCTGGTCCGTTCACGTTTGTGACCCTTGTCATCCCGATCTTTGATTTCCAACGCTTTTGGAGAAAGATGCTGCTGCTGTTGTTGTGGTTGTAATTGCTGTTGGATCTGTTGTTGTTGGTGGTGTTGTTGTAATAATAATTGCTGTTGCTGATGTAACATCGAATGCTGTTGTTGTGCGTTATGAGACATGAGCAACGCGGCGGAGGGATCCATTACGGGCTGTTGTCTGCGTATCATTGGGACGATTTGGTCGGGTCTTACCTGTTGTTGCTGAGGCTGCGGTAACACCTGGACGTTTGTAAAATAAAAATAAAACATTACTTTATTAACAATATTTAATCGCTGAATATAAATTATTATATCATCAACTTCATACACTAATATTATTTAATAATAAATTATAAAATGTGTTAACCTTTGCAGTCAGCGGTGGTAATGATCCCACGATGGGGAGTTGTGGCTGAATGTAGACTTGCGTGAATTGCATCGTCTGTTGTCGGGCGGTCTCGATGACTTTTTGCATTTCGTTCCGCGAGCTCAGCAATAATCTGATTTGAACTTCTTTGATGCAACCACCATCCGAGAGCATGGCTTGTCGGGCATCTTCGTCGGTACTGTGAAAAATAAGTTGAAAATAGATATTACTTAAAGAATAATATTTTATCAGAGTAATATTATAATAACATAGTATATAATTATATATAATTTATTTGTGTTTATATTTGTAAACTATTTTATTACAATCTACATTATTCTTGAACTTCTAATATTTTTATATAAATCTTAATTAAATCTAATATAATATATAAAGTAGGTAGTTATAACTTATTATGTGTCTAAAAAAAAATAATTTTTTGTTGTTGATTGGGACGAAAAAATGAATTTTCAATAAGAGATTCGATAAGTATATTAATTTAATTGTGAGTAAATTTAAATGATGAAAACTAATAATCATCAATTTAATTTGAATTTCCATGCATTTTGTCTAAAACCCAGAACAATCCGAAAAATCGTAAGAGGATTATTGGGCAAATGTATATTTGTCCCACCCCTATATGAAAAAACTGCAAAACACTGGATTTGAAAACTATACATAGTGATTAAATTTCAATTTCAATACTAGAACTTAAAAAACATTGTGTAAAAAGTAAGAACGTAAATATATTGCGAATTTATTTTTAGACAACACTTATGAAAATACAAAAAAACTATAAGGGTCAGGATTTGAAGGCAAGTTTATTCTTTTTTGGTAAATTATATACATATTATTCTTTTACAAAAATGTGTTTAATTTAATGGCTATGCTAATGGATAAAAATAATTTTTACTTTTTAAATATTATCGATTTTTATCACGTTTTTATTACGGTACAAATCGTTAGAGAATACGAAGAGAACGCGTTGTCGATATTATGTTTAAAATTGGAAAGACTAGAAATAAGCCACATGTACTCGTATGTATACAAAAAACTACATTATTATCGGTGGTTTTCGACGCATGACAATATTATAAATCCGAACCGTTTTCGATTTACAGAAGATAATTTGTCAATATATATTAAGTATTGTGAATTTTTTTTAAAACAATCATTTACTTTAGAAATTATTTATATAACTGTCCGGTAATTAGGTTTATATACTAATAAATTGATAAATGTTTTCTTTTTTTAATACCTTTTTTTGTTTTTTTTCAAATTCATAGTCATTTTTTCTTTAATACCTAGCCTAGCTAATAATAACAATTGGTAGGTAAGCTAAGAAAAAACTATTAGAAAGAAGTCTGTCATTAACAAGATAGTCATTTAAACTTTGAGGGCGATCATTAATCTAATAATAAACGTCGCAATTTATTATATTTTAGTAATTGTTATATACATAATATATTTTTTATAGATACTGTATTTAAATTGATTATCATTATATGAACATTAAATTATTAAATCGGAACAAACACAAAAAATAATAATTATATACATTTTTCGGTTAGTATATCTATAATATAAATTTTTCCAGATAAATAGTGGCTTATCTGCATGATTACGTAATGACATTAACCTAATAAGTAATATAGTCTGCGGTAAAGTATGGTTTGATTAGGTTTGTTTCACACGTTATAACTCATAGATAAAGGTACTCATATAGTATAAGTAATGTTTACCTGAAAGAGATGAACGCATCGCCTTTTTCGCCACCAACGATGTGAACTCCGCCTTCGGGTATCGACAACCCTTGGAAATATTGTCTGATATCTGCGGCGTTTGCTGCCCATGGTAAGTTTTGCAATCTAATTATAATACTCATGATACAATCTGAAACAATGAAAAACAAAATAGGTTTTACGCGGTTAAGGACAAATACTTAGTGATTTTTCAAATAGTATTTAAGTAAAATGTATATAAATCTGTACGAGTATATTATGTGTAAACAATAAAAATATTAATATTTTATAGATTGAACATGAAACATGTATTTGTTATTTTAAATTATATTTGTTTACATTAGTACCTACGTTATCAGTTGCCAGATTTTCGTCAATAAAATCATAAAACCACAGAATATATTATATATAATTTAATTGAAAAATGTATCTATTCTGTGGTAAAACTACATATATCATTATATGGTTAAAAACTGTTTCTACGTAGAATATTTATATTATTATTTTCCTATGGTATATTTATATAATTTATGTATAGACCACAAAACATTTTAAATAAGTAATATTCAGTTGATTAATATATTTTTTTTTTTACATTATTTATAAAACAAATAGTAGATAGGTACCTCTTACATATAATACGATACTACTAGTCGAACCACCACAACATAGAAGAAACAAAATGTAACTACTAACTTTATAATGTTTATAAAACAATCATCCTATATATATGATTAAATTCTACCACTACGGCTTTTTTATACCACCATTACATAAAAAGGTGTGACAAATGTCATACCTTGTGAGTATGTTCGGCGCCACTGTAGTGGTATAACTACATAATATATACAAAAGCAGAATTTTCTAAATGCCTCATCGAAGATAATAATTTTTTTTTTTTAACTAGAATGTTTAGGTAAAGGCAATATTATTAAAACTGTAAAAATTATGATAAAATAATAAAACAAAATTTAAGAACTCACTGTAAATTATATTCTACATATAATTACAACCGAAAATACAATTTGGTAATAATATTTAAATATATTTATGTCTATTACACATTTTACATAAATACTTATCAAATGAAAAAAAAGTGGGAATGTCGATTTTAGGCGTTCCTCCTTCATCCCTTCGGTCCTAGGAGAAATTAGTGGTTTATTATAATTAAGATTTGAATGCAATAATATTGCATTAGAAAATACGATTCTGAGCGAAATTCAATATATTACAATACACTATACTAATAATATTTCAACTAATTCATTCCAAAATTTTACCTCACTTGTATACTACATATGTCAATACTCAAAAAAAATTTCAAGTCCCTACGATTAAAACTCAGTTAGTTACCACGAAATTAAAAAAATTTAAATAACAAAAATCGTAATTTTGCCGATTTTTGACATTTTTTGGTATTTTTTCTTCTCCCAAGTAAAAACTTTTGAGAAATTTGAAAAATGAGCTAAATAAAGTACCAACTAAACGCAATTTGCTACCGAAAGCATACCATATTTGTGGTAATCAGACCATTATTTCTATCCGAAAAAATGTTTTCAATGATCAAAAAAAAAAAAAATTATATATAATATTCAAATTTTAGAAGTTTATAAAGAAAAAATTGTCAGTCACGATTATTAAAATATTTTGTAAAAAGATTAAGTTGTATATGATTAGACTTCAATAAAATCTTCAAACCTATAAACAGAAAATTAAAGGAAATATTAAACATTTTTATAAAAAAATTCCAAATTCTATACCTAGTCAGAAAATCAACCAATTCTTTCCAAAATTTTTTCTATAATGTAGAACACACACTTATGTTGACACGAAATTAAAAAATTTAAAATAACAGAAACAGTAATTTTGCCGATTTTCCGCTATCTTTTGGTAGTTTTTCCCCTCCCAAGGAAAAACTTTTGAGAAATTCTAAAAATGAGCTACATAAAGTACTATCTAGACACGATTTGCTACCGAAAGCATGCACTACTCACTTTTACTAAGTCATTTAATATTTTACATATTAATTATTAAATATTTTACTTCTTATAAAGGTATATCTATACTTAAATTATTAATGTGCGAAGTCGCTAATTATCGAGTTCCTGCTCGTATTAATCGTAGTAATATAATAATTACATATATAACTTATATTCAGTAGTGTTCTCATAGGGTATACTCCATATACGGCGTATTCTCTCAAACTTTTATTAAAAAATCATGGGTACCTATACTATGTATTGTATAGTCTCAAAGTCTCAAGCAAATTGCATAACGAAAAGAAATATTTATATAACGCTTATCTAACTTTAGGCAACGGCCAAGGTAAAATTAAATTTTGTTTGTAAGATATTCAAACTTTAAATTATTTCCATTTCTTCTTCTTCTTTGCTTTACTTACCAACTTATGGAGTCGACCACCGGTGTCTTACACCTCCATAGATTTCGATCATATACATCTCGTTCATTCACACCAGCTATACCTAACCATCTCTTAAATTGGTATTTCTCTTCTCCTTCTATCTTCTACATTCATTTAAAAATTATTTACGTTTGATAAAAATATTTAGTTATTTCAACTAGCGACGGTTTTGGTTATAAGGCAAATCGCAAGTTAAGTATTTATAGTGTGAATCAGTGAATCGCATACAATTTAAAAAAAATAATCTTTAATTTAAAATATCCAATTTTTTCCGTGCCCATAATCATACAAATTATTTATATTTTAATTTGTATATTATGTAATTATTGTTCACATAATAGATTCACGTCTATATTTGACACATATAAATTTACAATTTATTTTATCGAAAGAATTAGCAGTCCTATCTTTTTCCAATATAATACGTACTATGAGTTCTTGAATTGGGGAGGGGGGGATGAAGGAGTACCTCTTCTTTTTTTTAAAAATATTTAGTGTTTTAATGTTTTAAAGTCCTTATGAATTAGGTTGAATTTAATCTTTGCAAAGGATGCTACTTTTTCTCATGGTCTCATAGTCCCCCTTCTTTTATTTTTCCAATTCAAGCACTGCGTACTATTCATTAGGATTTGAACCTATAGAAAATATTATCCGTGGAACTCGCCGAAGAAACTTCCGCCACTAACTATAGGTACATTATAAAAAAATTTGAATAATCGATGGAAATATAGTTATATAGTTACTTCCATATAACATAATAGATTATATTACACTTTTGTTAATTCTTAATTTAAAGCCAGTATTTGTGATAATGATAATAATATACATATAAAAGTCAGAGTAGGTATTCAAGTTCGTGTTACAAAAACAACGAAAATGACATTGAAAATTGATGTAATTACGACCATTTTTAAAATTCTGATCATCCTGTAACCTATATAAACTTTGATCATAAGTATTTTAATTATTTATATGCTATTTTATTATGAAATTTTTTAAAGTTCTTAACTAATTTGAATGGGTTAATTTTCTGATAATTTAACAGAATAATATTATAATATATATATATATATATATATATATATATATACACACATTGAATACAGGATCAACAGAAGTCATGCTATAAAAATGGTGAATTCCTACCATTTATATATTACGTGTATTTCATTAAAACAATATACATATATATATATATATATAAATTATCTAAATTAAAATAATTTTTTAAAAAAAAAATGTCTAAAATATTATACTTACCACATTACATTATAAATAAGTAGACTAATAAATAATAATACGACTAATACCTATTACCTACTATAAACGAATTTAGAAATGTTAAATATATTTAAAGTAGACTACCACCGTATTGCAATGGGCATTAGCACGACTTACATTTATTTATTTATTACTTATTAGTAAAGTTACCTTATAGGTAAAGTAGGGAAGAGAATTCATCCTCAGAAAAATAATTTTAAAATATGAGACTATTTATTTACTATTTAGTAAGTTTTCAAGATAATTTTTAATTTAAATTTATCGACAAATATATGCATAATACCTATAATATGACCAAGTAAAATTTTTGTTATAAAACTAAAATCATTAAAATTCGACGTTGAATCATAAATTAAGAAAACGTCAAAATTACATAGGTACCTTATTTTATGTGTATAGGTACAGATTATTCGTATTTTTATTTGTATACATAAATACTATCGTTGTTCTGAATCGTCCATGAAGTTCCCATCAAACCCCCGCAGAAATTTAAACTGGGAGAGGGGGCAAAATACCAATGTCAAATACTTCTAAAGTTTTAAAAATATTTATTATAAAACATTGGCTGACGATTTACGGCGGGGGCTTATGGCCCCCGAAATAGTTTAAACAGCTGTTTTAACTCAATGTCACGATATATATATTATATAAACATATATTGTTTAGCCTGTTGCGTTCGGATTGTTTTTTTTTAATGACTTAAATTTTGCTTTATGTAAGAATAAAATTTTGACAGATAAGTAATACAATTTAAGATAATTATTTAGCATTAAAACATCAGATTCAAAAAATTGTTTTTAATTATAATACCTATATTATTCCTATATACAACCGTATAGTATAATACCTATGTTATAATATAATTAGTTATTAGGCATATGTACCTATTTTTATTCTTTCTATGTGAACGTTTTATTTTATAACATATACTATACTCATAGTTTAATATTTTCTATACATTGAAATTTACTATTTTCTAAGTATTACTAAATATGTTGTAGACAGTATATCAACTTTGCTACTAATAATGTGTACCTATAAAGTCGTAGTTTTAATAGTTTTAACCATTAGAACTAATTAATTTGAAAACTGGTGAAAAAGTTTAGGATTCAACTTTATATAACGTAACCTATCTGTTATTTTCGACATAGTAAAAAGTAACATTCTTTGTAAATGAAATCTTATATATATATATTATAAATACCTAACATTAGAATTTCATAATTTTCATTCGGTTTATTTAATATTATAGTTTTTCTATGTAAAGTAAAACTAATATAAAATAACGTTAATTTTAATATGGGTGCAATTAGACATCAAATTTTGGAGATGCTAAAATTTTAAAATAATCGCAGACCTTTACATATCTTCAGGCCCTCACATACAATTTTTGGCTTCGGTACTTTACAAAATTTTGGGCCCACATAATATATTTTTTAAATCTATTTTTAACACAAAATATGAGCTAAAATGTAGCGTTACTAGAGATAAAAGTCTATACAAAATTAACTAATTTACAATAATATCCTAAAAAGTATACAGAACACTAAGATAAACAAATTTGTTTATGAAAATTAATTGAATTAAAAAACACAATATATTATTAAGTACCTACATGTTTTTAGAGAATTTATTTTTATAACTTGTTGACATATGTTATCGTATTTTGGGGCCATAAACCGTGATAGAAAACATATTTTAAATTCTATTTCATATGTAATAAGATTGTCAAACGTATTTTCTTGTGGCTTTTCTTTACAATTATCGAGAGATAATGAGAATAATATTATTGTCATTTTATTCGTAGCAATGTGCAATTTAATTATCTATACATCTAAGAGTAAACCGGGCGACGACCAATTTTTGTCGGGCGGCACGCATCCACTTCCAAGCGACCGATCAGGGTCTGATATTTGCTGGGCACTGTAAGCAACACACAAAAGTAACGCCGACTCAAAATCTAGTATTTACCTACTGGAAACAATACAGCGTAAATTGAAATTATACTTTACTCATTGAAATGATACTTTATACTTATCATCATGTTCAAATTATAACAATATTAGATGGCGAGTCGGCGTAGCTTGATTTTGTGCTTAGGAGGGGAAAAATTGACCAGACGATTCGTCAATATTGTCAGTCGTGAAGCGCGAACGCGGTTTACTCAGAGTTTAACAGAGTTTATACATTTTGCGCGGGCCCCTCAAGAGTCCAGGCCTCAAAAACATTCTCACTGACCCCCTCCTTGAGGAGCCCTATAAATCTTTATACACTAGGTATGTTAAAAACAAATTTGAGGATGCTACGCATTTCCTAATTACCATCTAATTGCGTATATGAATTTAAAATGTTTTAGTTGTCCGAATATTTGCTGACAACTATTGTAGGTATTTCAGTACACATTAATGTTTTATTATTTATTTACTGACATTTAAAACAATAATGTTAAGTTTAATAATTACCTCATTATAAACAGTTAAGTCCATATATTTTATTTTTAAATGTATAAGTATGAATTATAAATTATATTATGTATACAATTGTTAATTTTGAAACATTTATACATTAACGTATCCATTCCTGTTATTATACCATTTATGTAAAATATAAAATACCTACCTATATTAAAATAGAGTAATTTCAATTTTGGATTTTTCAATGAAAAAAAAAAGCCGTTAAACTGGCTATATTACAATATTATTATATACTAGATTTTGTCATATTTTTTATTATATTACACTTTGTCGGACAATAATTAAAAATCATTGTTTCTTAATTTATTAACTGATAGGTTCTTCATATAATTTATATTATAAAATACAATATAAAGACTTATATTGTCGATATGGATTTTGAGATAAAGTAAACTTGTTTACACATACCACTAAATTATAGGTTAACAATAATGTTTAGTTTTAGTATACAATTAATTGCAAAACACATATAGTAACGATAAAGCAAATATTAAAAAATTAAGGGCTTTATGTAATTGACGAATACACATTTTCTTTTATAAGTTACTAAAGAATGATTTTCTAAGATACAGATGTAGATATAAAAACTACATGTAAGTCATATATTATTAAATAAAATAATTTTAATGATATAATAGACAGACAAATAAATCATAATAATGAATAACTGCAGTAAAAAGTTCTTAATAGACAAAAATTTAAAAAGAAAAGCCGTAAAAAATTTGTGCGAGACCACATACTGAGCTGTGTAGATATAAATAAATAAAACTTTGAATTGATTCATGATTTATCATATACGTGACAATATACATCAAGCCTGAACTCATCTTTTACTTAAACTATCAAAATCAATTTAAAATCATGAAGTAACTGCATATTTACTAATTATAAAAAATAAAAATGTTAGTGACCGTCAAAAAAACATCACATTTTTCTGTAAATCAAATTTAAAATTGTACCTATGCAATGCCAGGAATTAGGTTTATTGATAGTACATTTCATAGTGCTTCATTTTTTTTTTTTAATTAGATGTAAAATATACAATATATGCCATTCATATTTTATTACTTGTCAAACATATGATAAGAATCATATGTTAATGTTTTGGAATTTAAAAAAACAAAAATTGTATTACTTTAAACGCAACATTACGCGTTAAAACGTATTCTATTCTTTAAGATTTTGAAATTGCTATACATGCTGCTCCTTTCGTGTTTGGCCTACAGTACATATTAAAAAGTATAAAAATATTAGTTATATTAGTACTAAATAATAATTTCATATCAAATGCAAAAAAAAGTAACTTGGAGTGGTGAAAAATGATGATGCCGAATTAATGAAAAGAGCGAACAATAGAGGAAAAGGGATAACACCAGAAAATATGCAGAAATTATTAGAAAAGAAGACAGAAACAAAAACGTAAAAACGTTGATCAGTTATATAGGAGTGAAACCAAGAAAGGAGATGTTCCTCGATACCTAAACAGTCTAGAGCATGAATAAGAAAACGATGATCTACTATATCAAATGCTTTAGCGAAAGCAATGTAGATGACATAGACTTGACAATGTTGTTTGAAATAGTGGAATACATAGGCAGAAAGAACCTAGTTATTGTTGAGCGTCTAGGACAAAAGTCATGTTGTTTTTCGGATAAGATATTTTTAATAACGAACGAATAGAGTTAAGCATAATAGTTTTAAATAATTTAGAAAGGTGTGATTTTAACATTTATTATTTATATATTAGTTAATACGTAAGCGGTAATAAGTTGGTGTTAATTTAGGAGGGGGTGGGTGGGTTGATTTTTGATTATATTTATTTTGAAGTCAAATATAATTTGTTTATATTTTATATAAACCCATATAATTAAAATAATAATAACAATTTCTATCACCTGAATAACCCTGTTTCCTAAAGGGTAGTGTATAATAGTGAAATAGTTCACGGGTGTAGCAGAGTACGAGTTGTCGAGTGAAATAATAAATATCGAATTTAAAATATATTATATACAAATTACACATAGTAAAATTAGAGCATAGCTAGTTATAATAACTTTAAACTAAATATAACAAAACAAAAATAATTAAATTTAATAGTATTCAAAATAATTGGTTAAAAAAAAATGAATCTAATAAATCAGTAAATTTTATTCTACGGTTTATTTATAATTTGACTGCAAGTTGACATTACGTTATATAATATATATATATAATGAAAAATACTTGTACTTTGCTCCCAGTACATTATAGCCAATGAAATGCATTTTCTGGGTCAAAATTTACGAGTCAGTATTGTAACTCTAGGTAATAAACGTAATATTCGTTTCCGTTTATTATAATATTATATACATAATATTTTATAATCAGTGTTATCATCAATTGCAGACTTCTGTGTACTGGTGCATGTCAATAATATATATTGTTTGGTGCTGCATTTGCGTTTCTTGATTATTTTCTCTCCAACGCCCACGTACATTTGTTTATTAACGAATAATAATAATAAACAATACTGTTCAAACAGAGCTTAAACAAAACGTTTATCAAAACGTATTTGTTCTATATATGAGTATGTAATATAAAAGAAACTCATATATATATAAATTGTATTCAATTATTGAATCTTCGAATTACAGACTAATAGACTCGGTAGAATATCAATAATACATTTTAGTAAGGTGAAAACATATTATTTTGTTACAAACTACATGGGTAATCAGAATGTTGTGTGATTATTACAAAAAATAATGCGAGGTAGTATATTGAAAATGTTTTAGTGGAACGATATTCCAACCATTTTCATTTTATAATAGATACAAATGGAATTCTGATCGTCGATCAACTATATAGGCATAGAAGTAGTTATTTTAAAATAAAATAATTTAGGTTAAATACATTTTTTTGGGGGGTTTTGTTAGATGTATATTTGTATATTTAAATAACATATTTGTTTATATGCAAAATATAAGAACTAAAACTGTTTAAAATTTATAGGATTTCTAATTTTTTCAGGGGCTAATCAATTTTGTATATAAAAATAAAAACTATGAAGGATTTCCATAAGTCTTAATCATTTTAATATGACTAAATAAACATAGTCATAGATAATATCATATGACATATATTATTATTGTCACCGTACACAAGATTAATATGTTTTGTGATTTCAGTATGTTGTTAATCTTCTGGAATAACATATATTTTCCTTGTAGGTACACGTGCTCACAAAAATCTCTAAAATATGTTATATAGTATTATAATATTAACCTACTATTTTACAATATAATATGTTGTACCTATATTATTTTCAATTAGGTATTAAAAAAATCTGTTTTATTAATATACCAATATACCTAGATGCACTATAAAATAATTTCATAATACATATTAGTGTAAGAAAATAGAACCTATATTATTATTATTATAATTTAGAAATAATATTAAAAATAACTAAAATGCATTAAAAGTTTAAATTTAAATTTGTCAAACCCATCTTTTATAGTATGATTATTTGTTAATAATTATTGCCATACATAGGCAGAACAAGAGTTCAACATTGCTTGCCATAAATGTTAAGATTTGATATTTTGTAAAATAAATACATAATTAATGGATTGGTTTTTAAAAAATAGTCTATACTAGAAGTAATTATTTTTAATATTAGGGTGTGTCCAGACATTCCTGTAGTTCCGTCTAAGTTGCTATATTACTATTGAAGTTGATAAGATCTTAATAGTATACTATATTTTTATTATAAAATAATATAAGTGTAAATAATTTTTAAATAACGATTTCTGTCAATAAAAATTATAAATATTAGATATGGTATCCTCATGATACTTATAATAACAACAGCTTTTTATTTTACATACATAGCTAATATTAATATAGTTTTTATTTTTTCAGATTTTTATTTGTGTTCTCAATATAAGTATAAATGATATTTTTAATTTTTCATAAAATATCCTTATTTATTTGCAACGCTCCTTTAGTTATTACGAAGCACATATTTGTAGAGGGGGGTCGATAGGAGCAATCGCTTCTAGCCCACAAAGAACGTATGATATTAAAGTCGAAAATTAATTTGGTTTTAACATAATTATTATATAAAATATATATAAATGAGTATTTAAAAAAAAAAAAAAAATGGCCTCTCCAAAAATAATAGTAATAATAATAGATACGTGTCTGGTTATTATTTATATTATTGTGATGTTGTTATCGGGTTATTACTGAACAATCATTTAATTTTAATTTTATAATTTAAAATTTATCTAAATCATAATATGATAATTTATCAATTAAATTAATTTTACTTGTTATCATAGGTATAAGAATTTAAAAAGAGATCAATCCCTATAAAATAATTATATAATAAAAAAAAATCAATAGGTTGTCACACAATATTAAGAAATATTGGACAGTGTTAATATATTATATAACATTGTATATAATAAAAAATATTAATTTATTAAAATACATTATAGATATTATAATAGATAAGTAATTATTTACACATTTAGGAAAATGATTTATAAAAAATTAAAAATTATAAAAACAAAACGCAAAGATAGGTTAGGGATATTACGAGTTGTAAGTTTCTTTTAATTATCCGTGTATAATATTTATTATTATTAAATGATTTGATTTGTTACATTTAACGTAATGTGGTCATAGGGATATCATAATTTTACATATACAATTATACAGTAATGTTTCCATACATTTTTTAAAAATGTATTTTGTCTAATCATAGTTATTTATCTAGTCTTATGCTATGCAAAGAAAAAGTATTTATACTAAAAATTAATGATTCTTTTTATTTTGACTTTTTCTTTACGAATGCTTGAGATTATACAAAGTAAATCATCAATTTTTATAAATTCATAAGATGTAATTTCTATGTATAAGACACAACATAGATTTTTTAACTTAACCTAACCTTCAGTTTCAGAGTATTATAAGGCAGTATACATATAGTAGTCTACATTGAATGTATATTTGTTACCAAATTAATTTAGTCATTAATGTTTTGTAATAGTTGTATATTAAAAGCGATGGAAGGAATGCATCTATTGCCCTATAAATGTAATATTTTAATAAGATTAGGGTAATCAGCTATCTTAGTTATGTATGTTAACGACAGTAAAGTTGTTAAGAAAATATGTATAACTCGACTTGTTTTAATTGCGGTGATCAACTGTCTATTTGGCTCACAGTTTAAATATTTGCTTATATCTATAATACTTTTATGATAGTACATATAAATGTGATGTTCATTTGACATATTACAATATATTATTTTATCAAACTTTTCAAAACGAGAGTCAACACATTACTAAACTATAACTCCAATATTTTTTTTTGTTATATCTTAATAATAAAATGTAGTTCAATCATTAAAATAGTTATCATATTTATAATATGTATAATAAATATTTGTTCTCAGCCAAATTAGAGAGTATTATTTCCTAAGTCTATTGGCCAGATAAATTAGTAAATACCAATCTTTAAGTCTTATAGTAATTGACAAAATAGCATGAATAATATAAATATATAGATGATATATCAGCATAAGCGTAGCGTGATGAATATCTGCGAAGAGGCTATAACCCCGACTGAAAAAACTTAGTTTATATGAAGTATTTTAAATGGTTCCTTGTAACTATTCTAGGGGGAGGAATAAGGCCCTAACCTATGTATATTAGTATATAGTATTATCTACATTAAATAATACATATGTTTACAGATATTATGTATTATTCATCTTCAATATATTTAAATAATATAAGGCACTAAATGCAATAAAGGCATAAAAAATGCATCAATAATAAAAATAAATTAGTTCAATGAAATGTCGACAATGAAAGTCTATTATTAATTATATCATAAACTGTTGATCTTTTAATGATGATGGTGAAAATAGGGCATAATGTCTAATTAAACAATTTTACGTAATATAACAAGAGTATATCATAGGCATAGTAATATTCTACTCTACTATAATGAACAATAATATATTTAAATTTATAATTATTTCTTTAATTTAATTTCAGTCATTTTAATAAATTGTACATATTATTAACAATAACAATAAAACAATCAATACTATTCTGATATGATTGTCACTTACATAACACGCTTATAATAGATTATACTGGTAATTATTATTATTCATGAGTTGTATAAACAATGTCATGGAATAATATATCAATCATCAAAAAAACTATATAATTATTATTTTATAAGATTATAAAATAATAAATAATAGCACAATATATTTATATTTAAATATTGACAGATAGGTTAGAAACATTTTTTTATAAAAATAAAAATGTTATAATTATTTCTGACATATAAAAATATATACTTACTGTCATAGAATTGTTTAATAACACTACAATGCTAGTCGTTTGGTTAATTGGCTTATCATTAGGTTGGGTTAGATTCTATCCCAATAGAAAATCATATCAGAATTAAATGTAAAATTACAATATTAGAATTAAAAAAAAAAAAGTGTTTATTAGATTTTAAATGATTTAGATTATCAATAGTATGAAAACAAATTAAGTTATTCTTGATAGGTACTTATTTTAATTTTATATTACATAATTAATATATCCATGTAGTAGGTATTTAAAAGAAAATATATTATCAAATATATATAATAAAATAAAGCAATAACAATGTATATGATTTAAATAAAAACTTAATTTAAAAATAATTCAGAATATTAATTTTTTTTTTTTAATAATGGAGTATTTGTTTAAACATACCTAAATGATGAATAATAATTAATTTTTCAATTTCACAATTAACAATTATTAACAAACGATCCACATATTAAAAATAATAAATAAATTTTAATATGTACATCAATTTTGCTAATTGTTTGTTTTCAAATCAATATTAAGTTATTTAGTTAGAATAACATATTACAACCAAGGGAAAAATATTGATATAGCTAATAAAGCAATACCAACAGATATATTTAGGAATTTATAAAAAGGAGGTTCCATTTTTTTTTTTTGGAAGATTTTATAAAGGTTCTCTTTTTCATGAATATATATTCTCTGTTTTAATGTAAATTATAAAATAATAATAAAAAAACACTAAGATCTTTTAATGACATGATACCTGGTTGGTACATAATCACATTTCATAGGGTCAGAGATGATTCTTAGTTAAGTAGAATATAGTTTTAGTTTATTAAATAATTAGGCTTTTAATAATTATGGCTAATTTTTTTCATAGTTCACGTACATAAAACCTGTAGAAGTATCAAACACCAAATTGTGTGTTCAAACTACTCGGATATCCTCAACCAAATGTAAATTATAGAATGAAAATAATAAAATATATATATATTGAATTATATATAATAAATATTATTTAACAAAGTGTTATCATTTGGTTAAAATATTAATTCTAATTTATAAGACATATTTTTATGGTTCAAAATTATTGAGGACATATTTTATATTATTAATATAATTATATACTTTAGATTTATATGGGAAATTTTGATGCATACATATTAGCAAAATTAGGTATCCTAGTTAATTTCTAGGAACTTTATGTTCCACAGAGACAATTGTATGTCTTGTATTATACATACCTTGATGTTTTATAAATACTTATAATTTTAATTATATTATATTATTTAAAGAAGGTATACCTATTATAATAAAATTGTCCATCTCTAAAATATTATAATTTTAATTGTGCCAATAGGTATTGGTAAATTTAAATTGTTTTAAGTTATTAAATAACATTACTATATGTGATCAGGACATCAATTGGTTCTGCATTAGAGATATTATCATTCCTTGATAATTATGAAACAATATTAGAAAATAATTAACTTCTATTAATGGTAGAATTAAATAAGAATATATATATATATATATATATATATAAATGTTTTGAAACATGTTAACCAACCTATAAGTCGCAAAATATTTTTGATGGGTCAACACATACAGTGACCCGCTGTATGTTAACTACTTGTATGAATGAAATCATATATTCACTTAAAATATCAACAATTAAATAATTATTAATCAAAATCAAAAGTATTAAGCTAACCTACCTATTCAGTATTAAATTATTTTAAATATTTAAATAATGGAAAAAAATATTAATAGGACTGCTTTTCTAAATTATAATTATTGATATGCGTCGTCATAACAAACAAGTTGGAAAACACTGTTTTATAGTACAATAACTACTAAAATAATTAATAAATAAAAGTATGATGAAGTGGTATATAAAACGAATATATAAAGAAACAAAAAAATATAATTACCTAAAATAACTTTATAAGCTTTTAATTTAGTTATTTTTTATACAACCACATCATTGTACATCAAATTTATATATTGATTTTATAATTATATTAAATACTAAAATAATTTGATTATATTTCAAACTAAAAGCATTTGTGACATTAAATGGAAAATAAAAGTTTATGGTCTATTTTTAATTGACAAAAGTAACTGTTGTAAAACTATTGATGATATCTGCATGAATTCTAATCAACATTTAAAATATATGTGTCAAACCTTATATAGATTGTATTAGAACATGTACCATAACAAACACATTAAATATCATTAAATTATCAAAAACCACAAGAAATACTTCATTTTTATGGGAATATTAACATACATTACCATGTATTGTTCCTATCTCATTAGTAATAATCATAATAATATACTACACATAAATTAAGATAAACTATTTATTAAGATATCTTAATTTGTGATACTATCTAATTTTGAAATAGAAACATCAAACATGTAGATATAGGTCATAAACGGTTATCACTTCTCATCACAAAGTAAGTATTCTATAGTACTTGTATTCTTACTTGTAGGTATACTAATTATTATAATTAGGTATAAAATAGTTTGGAATAGCTTGAAGAAGTTTTAATAACAACTAAATTCAACATGTAAATATAATGTATAATGACATCATCTTTGAGAACTAATTAAATTAATTTATGTTTTCTTTAATTAGATAATTTAGTGTTATATTTTTTTGAAGAAATAACATGTATTTCTAAATGTTGTACTAAATATATATATATACTAAAACACATTTACCTGCGTAATTAATTAAAATAAAATAATACGTTTTTGAAAAGCAAAAGTAGATATCTTAATACCCATACAGTTTCAGCAAAGAGGAACCTATGTATTTCAGAATATAAATTATAACTTAATATTTAATTTGTGTCTGTACTTGAACACATTAGTGGTTCAATGTAGAAAACTTAATCAATTGTTTATCGTATAATGAAGGTAGATGATATTATAGTGTTATTAATTACCTTAATTTTCTTAATATTCTTTTAATTTATAATTTTAGCTGTCTTAATGAATGTTGTATGTCCTTAGCAGTAAACAGTGACAATTAAATGTCAAATTTGGCGTGTGTACGACCAAATAATATTTACTAGGATTCCTTAATGTTTGCTTTCTCACAGCCTGTAGTAGTAGTAGTTGTAGCAGTAATCTTAGAAGTGGTAGACTTGGGTATCTTTCAATCGTCAAGAGGCGGATAATACAACACAAGCTATATTCAATGTGTTTTCTTTATAAATCTCTTTTGAAATGATTAGATAGAAACCAACAAGTTCAAAAGAAACTGAAACATGAAAAATAACAAAAATCAAATGTTGAAAATATTTTAGTCTAAATATGTATGGATGTATTGGTAAAAAATATTTATAGTTATGGGAAATAGATGATTCAGAGAAGGTATGAAATAGGTAATGGGACCAGTGATGCAAATAGTCAAATATGTTATGGGGGCTTAAATCCCAACTGTATTTATGTTTTTAAATATAAACAAGATGAAATGTTTGTTTACTGTTACTTAATAATTTTTTTTTAGAAAAAACATTTTAGTAAGTTAAGCCTCTTTTAACTTCTCTTAATTGCACCGCTGAGTGGGACACACCTAAAATCCTAAATCATATGAAATAATAATAATTATTAAAAAAAAATAATTATATTCAAGATTCGAAGAAAAGTAATCGAAGCACCTAATATTTTTACAATTGTTATCATCATGACCTTGAATCTATATAATGCGGACAGGATTTTGAAACGAAATTTGATATTTACTATTTAAGACTCGGCTCACCGAGTGTCGCGTTTTGTATAATGTCATAAAATGTGTACCAATGTTTTACTTACCATTGGATAGTTAAAACAACGCGTAACATAAAATAAAGTTGATAATTGTTCTCGAATCGAGTAAAAATAAAATTTCAAGTTAAAAAAAATCTATTACTTAAATTACAACGTAAAAACAGTGAGAAAAATTATAATATGTGAACATTGCCCTATGCTAGCAACTGATCGTGTATTAAAGCGACACATTTACAACAGTTGAACAGTCAACAATATTGAATATCACATTATAAGTAGTAAGGCACTAGTTACGACATGAACAAATAGAAACAGGTAGTCACTGGTCAGCGAAAATGTGAATGGGTATACAATAATTATACAGTACTGATTCACGAACGATAAAAAGCGCAATAACCCGGATAAGGAAAATATATTAAATTATTGAAATAAGCATTACTTTATTGCATGTACAAAATAGAATAAATCGTTTAGAATAAAAATACCGTACCATATTAGCAATGTACCAATTATTGTATAATACCATGAATAAATAATGCAATGGACAATATTATTCCGAACTCGTTGCACAATAAAATGCGGGCAGCAAACAACATAATATAAATTATAATTCTCACGTTGAACTATGAAAGTACGAAATGTAAATTGGTAAGTAAAATAAAATGTAAATACTAAATCCCGTCCTCGCGGGGTGTTGGACGTCAGCGGAAGAAAAAGGTCACAGTGTCGCCAGACGGCGGGTGTCCCAGTGATATCAGGTCGTCCAACGTAATTTTGCGCGCGGCGATTGACGTCACGATCCATGATTTTATCAGAATAATAATTAATTGTTTATTTATAAATAAAAGTTATTTATTAGCATAAAAAAAAAATTAAAGTACACTGTAGTTCTTCGGGGTGTAAATTCGAGTGTTGCCGCCGCCTGTTACTGTTACTAATTTACTACTATAATACTGCTGGACCCGATCGATCCCCGTTGGGTCCGACACACGCGACTGGCTGTATTATTTGTGTTTTTACAATTATTTGTATTTAATTTGTTTATTATTTGTTTCGTTACACAAAAACGACAGGTGTACCTCAGGTGAATGTCGCATACGAACGTAATACATAACATATTATACCTAACGTTAATAATATTAATAATAATAACATTAATATTTACATTGTCTGCGTTTTGTGTTTGTGTGTGTTCGTTTGTTGTATCAGACTCAAATGGCAGATCAAAGATTTTGTTTGCGGTGGAACAATCATCAGCCCAACTTGGTGAATGTCATGACGGGTCTATTGAACAGCGAGATGTTCGTGGACGCAACTATAGCCGCGGAAGGACGGAAGATCCAAGTGCACAAAGTCGTGTTGTCTGCGTGCAGCAGCTATTTTCAAGTAAGACAATCATGTCGATTGATCTTTATTCCCCTCCGGCGTAGCGGAGTTGTGTGTCCTACTCGATTTCCAAACAAATGATGGATATCGATCCCTGAAAAATTATCGGCGCTATAATAGGTACCCACTACTCACACGAAATATCAAGTTTGCCAGTTGTGAGTGCTTTGAAATTTATATTTACCAACCCTTTATCGGACAGCAATGAAATTCAACATATTTTCATCGTACCATATAAATGTTACATTGTGTGAAATATTAAGGATACTCTTATATAAAAATAACATAACATAACTGCAAGTTAAGATAATCCTTTACTGTGTAAGTATCTGGTATTTAATAATGTGCAGTTAAATTGTTAAATAAACGCATTTTTTTAATACTTTAATTTAAAACTATTTAAATATTATCTGTTAATCATGGCATACTGTAAAAATAATTGTTAAACTTACATTAAATTTAATAAAACCTACATGTACCTGTAAAAATTAATTACTTTATACATTATAATATTCTACATTGGATTCAATAATATAATATTATTCATTGATTAGACTATACCTATATTATATAATATGTTGATATTGATAAAAACATTTTGATTACTTTATTATTATTCAAATTCTGATAATTGTATGTCTATACAAATAAACAAAATGTATTTCTTAAAGATAAATAAAATAAATAAATTATAATATGACTCAACATAGAGTTTTAGTTTGACAGTTTTTCTTTTACTTATAGTATTATAATTAGAGTACGGATTTAAAAGCAATAAAAAACTGAAGAAAAACACTCAAAAAAGCAGTAAAGCTGTATTAATCTTCCAAAAAAGCTTAAAAATGAAGTTTAAAAAAAAAGTTATTATAGTAAATTTATTCACAATCCCTTGAGTTTTCTTTCTTCCACAATTATTAATCTGTAAATTTAATTGATACTATTTAAGATAATTTAAGATAGAGCCAGCCATGACCTCGGAACACATTATATAATATAAAAATAAATATTAACATTTTAAATACGTTTATTTGAAACACATTTTAAAAAAATGTAACTTATAAGCCAAAAAGTACCCAAAATACCCATAAAAGCATTAATATACAAAAAACTCAAAAAAAGCAAAATTAAATGTCGTGCATTTTATTGTAAGTAGTATAAATCAAATATGTAGCTGACATAGCATTGTTTTAGAGTAATAGAAAAAAAAAATTGCCTTCAAAATCCGTACTCTAATTATAATATATATTTTATTACTAGTATTTTCAATAATAACTGTTCTTTTATTGTATAAAGACTAGGACTTAAATATTTATTCCTCATTTGAGTCAAACTTAAAATAATTTAACTATAAACTTCCTTTCACAAATATATTTATACATTCACAACCAACAGCTTATAATATAACTTTTTATATTATAAATATAATTTTACGGGTTATCTTTATATTACAGGCATATATTTTATTAAGTGCCTGTTGTGTGTCAACTAAATTGTTTAACTAATATTAACTACTCAATTATAAATGTACCTTTTGTTTTAGATGCTTTTTAATGAAACACCTTGTCAACATCCAATAATTATCATTAAAGATATGTCTTATAATCATTTGAAGACTTTGATTGAATTTATGTACTATGGTGAAGTTAATATTTCCCAAGATCAACTCCCAGTTATTTTAAAAGTAAATTTATATTGTAAAATATCAAATGTTATTTAATATTTAATAACTAATCAGCAACATATGATTAGGAAGCAGAAAGTTTACAAATCAAGGGGTTAACAGAAAAAACAATGTTTCCATTTACTACAACACGATCTGCAGAAACAGAATATAGTTTATTATCTCCATCAGCAAAACGAAAAAAAATGCATCTCATGAAAACATCTAGTGATAAATCTGAACACCATAGCTCTATTGAAGATATATCATTAACTGAACAAAATAATATGTCAAATGTATGTATTGATGGATGTAAAAGTTAATATTAATTTTTATTTAATTTATGCTCGCTACTAATATTTTTTAGAGATCTCAACCTACACCACATAGACAAGAAACGTCTAAAAATATTGGTGGTATAAATAAACAATCATCCACAGAAAATAATACTACAATTGTTCACCATAAACCTGAAGGTATGTTTGATGGTATAAATTAATTTCATAGCTTAGTACTTATTTACTATTTACTAATTAGTTAAGTTTAAAGCAATATTTTTTTTATGTTTTAATTGTTTTGTATTTAGATAAATATTTAAATATTTTAACTAAAGCATTATTTATATCTCTCAAATTTATGTACATAAAAAGCATGTTTTTTGTTTGATTCATTTGTACGGTTTTGTAGGGTAATGATTATTTTTGCTAAGCGAATCCAAAATATGAGTAACTATTTAGATGAGTGAATAGTTTCAAAAACGTTCAACCTGTAAAATGCTCACTATAAAAAGTTGCTTAATTGCGTAATAAAATCTGACTTAATGTATTTCTTTTTAAAAATTTAATTTTTGTGTCTTCTTTTATTTTCATTTTAAATATTTAATATACCAGAACATTTTATTACAAATTACAACATTTGCTAACAGGTTGGTCGTTTTTGGAGCAGCTCTCTGATTGCCCGCCTCACAGTGTCTACGCCATACCCAAAGCCAAAGCAGCATCCAAACCAGAGAATAAAGTACGCAAAAAACGAGAGCCAGGTATACGTGATAGTGATCGTTTTAAAGAAGCTCTTGAAGCTGTACGTGTGGGTCGTATGGGATTTTGTCGTGCTGCTCAAGAATATGGTATAAATAATCGTACATTATGGCTTGAGTATAAAAAAAAAGGTTATCCAGTTCACCGGAAAGGTCAGTCTTCCTCGTCTATTCCAGTACCATCTCCAGCCTCATCAATCAATGGCCAATCTTCCGAACAAGTTTATCAAGCACCTTTATATGAACCTTCAACATCTCAAACTTCAACTGTTGATCATCCTGCTTACGTTTCACAAATGTATTCACAACCTTTAACAGTGATTAATCCATGCTATTATTCTTCACCAGCACCATCAATATTTTCAGCAGAAAACCATACTTAATTTCTATGTGCATATATATTATATTGTATTAATTAACAAATTTTTTTTATGTTTCCTGTTTTTTTAGCAAATAATTTCACTAATAATGCTGGATTGCACAAATATTTTATTATAATAGTTGATGATTCATTGTGATCTAATTTATTTAATGATTTGATGTATTTAAGAGACTGTTAAATAGTTGACACCAGGGCTGTAGCTAGGCACTAGCAGAAGGGCTTTGAGCAGGGGCGCAAATTTTTATATTTATAAATAAAAATGTAATGTTTCATTACTTTGTTAACGTACATAGAAAGTTTAAGACACGAAAGCATGGTCTTAATAATATTATAACACGTGGCCATAATATCAATGAGTTATATAAAATAACTATAATTCATAATCTTTTACATTGGATTGCCTGAGGTGCTTGCTATTACCTTTTGATACGGCCCCGGTTGACACTTTATTAAAATACTAAAAGATGATTGTGCAACCTGTCATTAATCTTTAATTTATAATTATTTATTTGTATAAAAATTTTACTATAATAATATTTAATAGTTTTAATTTGATTTGTATAACAAAATTATTTTTAAAATGTATTGTATAACGAAATATATATATATATATAAATTATGTAGTTTTGGTTATTTTTCTTCACTTATTTAAATATAATTAAAAAAATACAATACCAAGCACTATGATTAAATTATTAAAAAAAAAATTTCAATTTTCCAGTTAATAAACGAATTAGAACTCTAGTGCGTCAACCTCACATAAAAATCAATGATAGTGAAATGGATACGGATAAAACGTCAATGAAACTAGAAGAAACAAATGAACCAGAACCTGTAATCCGTATACTCGAAAGACAGTGTTCAGAACCAAATCCATCGTCAACCAACTTACTAGTTGTCCCTAAACCAACTATAGTCAAACAACTTTCACAGCCATCTGAATTATATCCAACGACTAGAGCGTATTACAATGATGAACCCGTTAGTGGTTTATGGGTAACTAGTGGTACATCAGAGGTAATTGACATTGTAATATTATAGTTTCATATATATTATGTATTATGCATATTTACTTGTAATTTTATCTTTCTAAAAGTGATTGTGTTTATTGTATAGTAATAATTATTTTGAACTTTAGATGAATACAAATGATTCATTAAACGGATCAACACGGTCTGACCATTGTCCATTGTTGCGTTCAGGACCAGCACTTGGTTGTAGTTTCTGTTGGAACACAATTGATGCACGTGGAAGGTTCTTGAGAAGAAAAACAAAATACCATTGCCCGGAATGCAATATAAATCTCTGTCTGGTTCCTTGTTTTCAGGTGATTAATTTATTAATTTATTATACATTTATTTAGTAAAATAATTATTTTGGATGTAAATATTCAAATTATAATTATAAAAGTAAAAACACAATTAACTTTAGTTTTACATTGGTAAATTAATTAACAAATTATGTTTACTTATTAGTTATTACTAGGAGGGCGGGAATTTAATACAATTTTTTTTTAGGAATGTCTTTAAACATATGCTTTCCAAGCACAAAATTCATTACATACATCAAAGAATTTAAAATTAAATTTGGGACGCTTTATTTTTAAGGAATTCATCATTTATTTCATAAAAATTGATTTCAAGTTTGACATAACAATTTTACTTAAAAACATGTTTTTTTAATATGATTTTTTGGCTAAAAAAACCAGAAAACAATTTAATTTAAAGAATAAAAAAAATATTTTATATATTATTAATCAATATTCACTATACAATACTCAATATTATTATATATTTTTATAATTATAATTATTTATGTACCTAAAACTTTGCAATACATTTAGGACATATTTTTCTAATTTGTTAGAGAATTTAAATCATTGCCTTACTTATTATTATTAATTATATATGTCCAATAATATAATATAATAAAACAATTTCAGGAGTTTCATGAAAAACAAATTCAGACAAAATCTACAGATATCTCTTTGACGGATCATCCCCAGTCTAAGACATTACCAGACGATACAGTAGTGTAATTTTTTCTGTGATATAAATTGTTATAACTTATACAATGTTTCTTTATTAATGTGTTACCATTTGTTACTACTTAAAAATTTGTTTTGATTGTTTTAGTTTAGAGCGAATATAGATATATATATATTTAAAATATACCATTTGTATTTTTCTTTGAATTGAAAAATAAAAAAAACATTTATTGTCTTCAATCATTAGTAATACTAGTATTTTAATTTGAGTATTATTAACAAATTATGAAAAAATGTACCAAGTTAATTGTTTTTTTTCATATACCTGCAGGCCATGATTTACTAATTCATGAACCCAGTAAAATTTATAATCTAATCATCTATCTCAATTTCTTTTAAAGCTAAAATAGTACATTTGTATTGTTTAATTTATAATTAATGTTGTATGTAATTTGTGGCTTAAATATAAATAATTGAATTATAAAAAAATTATTAATTAATATTCCTTTAAAAACATTTAAATTTTTTAGCAAGTCTAACTAATGTTTAATATTTATTGAAGTATAAAAATTAAAATGCAAACAATTTTAATAAGGAAATGTATTTTTGTTATATTAAAGTTATACTGTTATATTACTAGTTATATCAAACTACCAAATATTCAAAAAATATCCAAATCTATCATATATTCAAATTATAACGAGTGGTTATTGAAATTATTATTAATAACAATTGAATTATATGAACCTATTATTTTTATTCATATTGTGTAATTGAGATTTATGACTGTAATAATATGATTATAGACAATGTTGTCCCATTCGTCCTTGCATAAATATGGTTCTGCCTATAGATAAGATATAAAGATAAAAGATATTGAGTATTCTGTTTTCGTGCAGAATTTGTATTAGTAATGAGGTTAAAATATATTAATGGCAAACTAATTGATATTACATTTCTGATAAATGTAATATATATATATATATATATATACAATAAAAAATAATAAATAGGAATTTTATTTTTAAAAATATAGTTCTTTTTTAATATAATAGGTTCCACAATATTTTGAATTAATCTCTTATTTCTTATTTTTCCGTAGTACCAAGCTCACTTCATTTTTTTTTTTATCAATTCTATCAAATGTTTGTAGCATTTAGTCAGTTGTCACCAAAAATATTTTAACCTTTTGTGAAAGTATACTTTTCTTTGTACACAAAAAAATAACAGTAGTCATATTTACAATAATTTTCATAGTAAGAAATACAGTAACTTATGAATATAAATTTTTGATAAAAATATTTATTCCATTAAATTGAGAATGGACTCAAGAGGACATTACCAGGATTGTTCTATTCTGCGATGTTACCAACAGTTGTCTCTGGCTTACATATCATGCATATAAGTAAGGAAGTTACCAATATTTAAAGGCAATATATTGAGAATTTTTATATCAATTGTTAGTCACCGATATATCACTGCCCTCTGTATAATATTAGACAAAGATATTGGAATATTGAATTATCTTTATAAATAATAAGTAATTCTGTTGACTATTAGGTTCATTTTATATCATTAAAACATTTTTAAATAAGACAGAGATAATATGTGGGTAAGCGCCCACAGTAGACAACTGAAAATTAATTACTTTGAATTAAAAGAAAAAAAAAACATACAATTTCACAGAAATCTAAATTATTATAGTATACTTTTTACAATATTCTATTCCAATAATTAAATCAAATACGAACTACCAAATATTATTTTACGTACATAAACTAACCTAAATTCGAAAATAGTTTTGCTTATAATAGTATTTTGCAATATAAAACATTAGTCATTTGTTGGATAGAAATTTGTTTAGTTAAATAACTATTTTACTAATTTAGTGTTAAAACTATTTTTAAGGATGTAGGGAAAGTGAATAAAAACAAATTTACGGTATAAGATAATAAAAAAATAAAAATGTTTTTTTTTTTTTAGTTCAAATATACAATGTATATTTAAAATAATAAATGAAATAATAGATGGAAATTAACGGTTAGATTTTGCTACACGTTCCAGCTCGTCCTTTTTCTTAATAGCATAAGAATTTGATGATCCCTGTAAAACATATTTAATTTTTAATAGGTTGTAGTTAAATTAATTAAATATAATGATGATTGTTCATCACTAACCTTAGCAGCATTGATCAATTCATCAGCTAAACATTCAGCAATTGTCTTGATGTTTCTGAATGCAGCTTCTCTAGATCCTGTGCATAATAACCATATGGCTTGGTTGACACGTCTCAATGGGGAAACATCAACAGCTTGACGTCTGACGGTTCCTGCTCTACCAATACGAGTAGAATCTTCTCTGGGACCACTATTAATAATAGCTTTAACAAGTACTTGCAATGGATTTTCTCCAGACAACAGATAGATAATTTCAAAAGCGTGTTTAACAATACGAACAGCCATTAATTTCTTTCCGTTGTTACGTCCATGCATCATCAAAGAGTTTGTTAAACGCTCAACAATTGGACATTGAGCTTTACGGAAACGCTTAGCAGCATAACGACCAGCAGAGTGAGGTACATATTTAGCATACTTTTCTTTGACTGCAATGTAATCCTATAAAATTAAAATGTTTTAATTATTCAATAATGGTACTCATTTAATTAAATGCAATTTATGATATATAACAATAATATTTATATGTCGTATATACATTAATGTGTTGTAATAAGCATTCTTCAATTTTATTTACTATAAAATTACAAGTAGGTTTGTACAATAAATATATATACTTTTTTTAAATTCAAATTTTCAATTACAAAATTAACGTCCACAAATTACATTATTATATACAATATTAAAGACAAATTAAAAAATGTTTTTTTCAAATCTAATAGAAAACAATGAATAATTGAGTTAGTCATAATTATAATAATAATCACATTTTATAAGAATACTTTGGACAATTTACCATAACGGGTTTGTAAATAATCGAATACAATACATTGGTGATTAGAGTAACTCATTTTCAATTTATTTAACGTGACAATATTTTTCTTACCTAAGGGAGCAGCAGGATCATGGGTTCCTACCAAATTATCAGAAAATAGATTATATAGATACGTTTTAGTTTTTTAATGATTTTTAAATTTTTTGGCTAAGTAACTTCAATTTATTGAGCCATATTATTTTTATCGAGTACACTAATTTTAAAAACACATTTTTGTGATTATAGGCCATGTGGGCTAAATTTAAATAACAAATTTAACCAACAGAATACATTTCTTAAGTTTTATACTATATTTATAATAAATATGAAGACATGCTATGTTATAGGACATAAGGTCTATATATTGAAATGTAAGATTGTTCTACAAAAAGTTAAGTTGACGCAAGACAGTTAGAAACCCTATCGCTGATCACTTATTATATGTCAATTAAAAAAATTAGATGTTAGCATTTTAAACATAATTATTGAAACATACATGTAAAGACATATCAGAAACTTCAACATCATCACAACTCCATCTGCCAAATAATTTTATTTCTGGTAAATCAGCAACAATTTGAGCTGGACCAGAATCCATAACTATGGCATCTCCCCAATCTTCATCAGCCATATTTGAATCTAAATATTGAAAAAACAAAAAATTAGTAATGGAAAAGCAATTAAGAAAATAACTACATGATTCACATTGTTTTCTTGATTTTCATTTTATATTATCCTACTTTGACATTATATTCTGAATATAAAATTAATAGACGTGTCACCTGAAAGTGTACCTATTTTCCTGCAATAAATTCAAACCCAACGTTCAGAGACAAAAAAATGTCACTCAGATTTAGCGAGCACTCGCTTATGACAATAATCAAACGTTAGAAAATAAATTCGTTTCAGAAATATCACAAGTACCTACGTGTAATCAACAGAATAATTGGAGCTACTGAAACAGAGAGAACGACAATCAAAAGGTAAAATTGTAATTGCGTTACCTCAATGGACGTTCAAACGAATACCGACGGAAAATAACTCTTCAATAATCATGAGCGGACATAAATATTTAATGCGAAAAAACGTAAGTACGAATGAATTTAAAGTGTTTTGAGGTTAGCCATGTGTAGGTTTGTTCAATTTTCTCATAACGAATACAATAAAGTCTAAGAGATTCGGTGAAGGCATGCGACGCGTTAAAACCACACAACAGTACACGGATTATGCTTACCTAAAAGGTTTACCTGTTTTATTGGAAAAACTACTTGAAAATCTTCCGAATCCGGGATGTCGGAAAACTACGGACGAGCCAAACAATTCCAAACGAAAGAAAGTAGTCGGCCGTTCAGTACTCCACTATAGAGTGGCGTTATTGACAACACAGTTGTTGGTATCACTGTAAACGTGCATGCACAATATTTTTACATTTTCAAAGAGAATACAAAATACTGTGATTATTACAGGGACAGAAATAATTTTATATTATCACCATAGTCCACAGTTATTAAAAATAATATATTGAATATCCACGGATACCCCAAACCGTACTATCATAATTTTTTGTATCACAGATCGTGTGTTACCGTGTCGTTAACCGTGGTCATCGTTATCACGGCTATGCTATCATAAAACGTGTTCTCACTCGAGTGTCAAGTACGGACCAAGATTACAAAATTATTCTATTTGCGGTTGCGAGGTGATACTTTAACAATTTGTGTAGTATAGAGTATTGAGAATTAGAATTTAGATAATTTTTAGTTTTAATATATTTTTTCGAAAACAGAAATTGCTTAAAAAGTTGATGGGTGATTTTCGTTTGTTTTTTGGAAGTTTGTAGACAATCATGTCTTTGGCGGAACCAAGGAAGAGAAGAAAAAACCAGATGCACAGTATTAATTTATCGGCTCCAAATCACTGGACTAACGGTAATTAATTTTTAATATATTGTTATTACTAACAAACGGTGACGGTACGAATTTGTTGTTTCCTGGAATCACAAATCTTATATGTAACTTATTATCCACACAATTTAATCATTTGATAACAATGTTTGGTCAATTTTGTTTGCAAATACATCTTTTCAGGACTACTTATTAATGCAGAAACAAATAACAATTTAATGGCCTAAATTTTATCTAAACCACCCGTCCACCTTTTTCTTTATTTTTTAATTGCATGATTCAAATATAAGCCCTTCATGCAGCTACTGGTCACAAATACAATTTAAATAAATACACTATTGCTAATATATTAGTACCAGTGATAGCTCTATAGTTAACTTTTACGTTTAAGACCTATTTGATTTTAGATGATTCAAAATTTGGTCAACGGATGCTTGAAAAATTTGGTTGGTCTAAAGGATCAGGCCTAGGAAAAAAGCAACAAGGAATATCAGAAAACATAAGAGTTGTACATAAAGTAACACCTACAGGTAAATAAGTTAAATATTTAATGTTGATGTTAGATTTATTTTGGTATTGAATATAATGTAAGTTTTTTTCATTAATTACCTATAATTAGGTACCTAATTATTTTATTTAATATAAGATAAAAATGGGTATTATAAAAATCTGTATTTTTAATAATTTTATAGGATTAGGATTTATAGCACATAATGCAGATGATTGGTTTAAAGCAGGCGAAGACTATTCACGATTGTTGTCACAATTAACAGAGAAATTTGATCAGTATCAAACATTGTCAAATTCAAATGATGGAAAAACCATTAAAAAAAAATCACTTGTACAAAATTCATTAGATTCTAAATCAAGAGTTCAGTAAGTCATCACAAATTGTTCAATCTTTATTATTGATTACGTTTAAATTGTTTTTGGTAATATAGATTTGTCATAGCTATGTTAATATAATATGTAAATTAAATACATTTTTGTATTCTAAAAAAAATTTTTATAATTATTTTCAGTTATCACAAATTTACAAAGGGAAAAGATTTAACACAATACAAGCAAGAAGAATTGGCATGTATATTAGGTAAAGGCATAAAAGATGATCAAAGTTCAAAATGTTTGGATATGAAAGAATATTTTAAAAACAAACGAGGGAGTAAAACAATAAGATTAGACCAAAGTGATATATCAAACAATGAAGAATCTTTGATTATAAATCTTGATGAAACAAATAAAAACATTTCAACTAAGATAAACACTGATCCGAAAATTGATGAACATGAAATTAACATTGTTCCACAAAAAAAGAAAAAACGTGATTCAAAACTGACTAATGAAACAAGTGAATCAAATAATGTTGAGTTAATAAAAAAAAAAAAAAAATCTAAAGGTCTTATCATTGAAAATGTAGATGATGTAGAGAAGTCCACAAATAAAATAATAAAAGTGCAAAAAAATGAGAATATTGAGGATGTGTTTGAAAAAGACAATAACGAATGCAATAGCAATAATAAAACAGTTAAAGAACCACACTCTGAGTTAGTGTTGACACATAAATATCAACAATTAGTTGATCTCTTAATAGAAAACAGTTCTGCTGGTAAAAAATTTTGTAAAGATTCACCAGACCCTTTGTTCGATAATAGAATGAAGGAATTTGAAGATAATGTTAAGCAACAATGTGCAACTACAATCTGCTCCACTGAAATAAAATCAACAGATGAAGAATCGTCTTTATATAAATCAAGTTTGAATCCAGATGATAAAAATTTCGTTAAAAACTTTGAGGCTTGTAAATCTAAAGCCCTCGAGACTATTACCAAACAGCAAGAGGTCTCAAAATATATAAATGAAAAATCTATGTTCATTGCCAAGCACGGGGATGTACTATTTTTCGGTAGTAATATTAATGATATCAAGGGTTACGGTGACTGGTGAAGTACAACACATCTGTATTTTATTAGGAATAATATAAATTGTAAACTAATATAATATATTAGTAGGAATTTTGAAAACATGTTACAAATAAATATACAAATTTGATTACATAATAAAGAATATTTCTTCTTCCATGTTATTTTTTATGAAAAATGTAATTAGTACAAAATATTATTAATGAACATAATGTACAAATATCAATACTAAATTTAATTAAAATCCCCATGGATCTAAATGTTGATCGGAAGATTCCATAATGCACACTGATGATTCAGCAATTTTAGCTAGTAATTTCTTTAGATCTGCTTGAGTGAATAGCTGAAAGATTCAAACAATTATAAATAAATAATGTATACATAATATAGCATATTTGTGGAATGGCATTAATTGATAACAAGAAGTAGACAAATAGAAATTCCTAGTGCGAGATAATTAAGTGTTATTTAACACTACATTTAATTTGTATATTTTAATTATACATAGCACTGACATATTTCTAGCAATTATAGGTTACTCTAATTATTAATAATTATTTACTTATAATATTGGTGTTATTGAAAATAAAAATGTATATATGTTTTTTTTTTTTTTAAATAGCTAGTTTAGAAACATTTTAAATTTGTATTACAAATTTATAGTTAATATTTCTTTTTTACCTATAAATAGTAAAGAAATGTTAATTGCATACATTTTATAAAAATAAATTTTTGCAAATTGGTTATATGTTTACATGATTGATTGACCCCAATACCAAGGAATGCATATTTTGGAGTACTTGCAGTACTTGCACACCTTTTTAGACTAACATAAGTTTATATAATCTAAAATACACAAATGGCTCTTATGTGATTAATTAATAGTATTAAGTTTTAGAAATAAACATTTTAAAAAAGTGATTATTAAAAAATAATTATTACCTTCAAGTTATAATTCAATTATTTATGTTTTACTAAATTTTTAAATTTTTATAAATTTGATCTACTACATACAGAGACTAAATTACTAAAAGTTGTGAGTCTATTAAAAATGATCCTATCTATGTACTTATAAGATATTTATTATTCGGGTAAAAATTTCAAAATTAAAATTTCTTAACTTAAAATTTGGTATTTTTTTAATAAGGGATAGATAAATAATAAATTTTGAATAAAACACCATCTGCTAAAGACGGCTATTAATTTTCCCTTGAATTACTTTAAAAAAAAATTGATCAGTATCCTTAAAAAATTCAAAAACCCTAATCTCTTGAATTTTGTTAATGCTGTATTTAATAATTAAGTTATATTACTATATTTTTCATTACATAAACAGTTAACAAATCATGCGCTGACATTATCTTAATTAATTAACACCTCATGATAACAAAATTTGCCTATAATTATAATTACTTGATAGAATTTATTGTTTGTATCTGTTATGTAATCAGCTAATTTCATACATTCTGAAAATTGTTCAGCGCTGTGTAATACAGTGTGCAAAAGCATAAAAATCTGTAATCAATATAGCAACATATAAACTTAAATATTAATTATTTATTAATAATTAACGGAAGAAAAAATAATTTCACTTATAATTTTGTGTGTACATATCATTAAAATATTAATGAAATTATTGGCTAATAATTAATATTAATAAAAATTATTATTAATTTATTAATTATTATTCCATCTTGTATTAAAGTTAAAAATGTTATGAATTACTGATTGCTAACCTTTGGAATACAAATGGATCGTAAAAGTTCAAAGTGTTCGTGACGACTTTTATCTTCATTGTCATGGTCAACAAGCCAGCCCTTTGGAAACAGCAATAAGTTATAAAGTTGTTCAACAACAATCTGAAAATTTAAGTTTTATTATAATATACAACTAGATCACAAATAGCATAAAAAAATCCATACTTTTGATGAACTAGATATTTTCTGTTTCCAAATTTTTAATGTATGATTATATTGTTCCATATTGTGGTCATAGACCAATTTTTTTGAATATTCTGCATTTGCAACAAGTTTAGCAGGTTCAATTGGCTTAGTTTTATGATATTCGTTAAACCATTCGGCAAATCCTTCTTCTGCATCCTAAATAAAATAATGTAATTTAAATAAATTGTGTAATATATTAATCAACATTAACTCACTAAATAACATTTATAAGCAAGATATTCCAAGACAAGCGATTGTACTTTTCCTGAGCCAGTGAACATTTCTAACTCTAAAAGTTTATCAATATCTACATCAGTATTATCAATTAATATCTTGATTGTATCCAACTGAATCTGTAGTTAATAAATAATAGTATTTAAATTGCATTAATGTATTTAATCTTATTTTCTTTGATAAATAGAATGTATGTACTTTATTAAATGCTAAGCGAGCTGCTTGTATTTTTCCTTGGGCGATAAAATTACGCACAACTGCATTTATTTGTATGAATGCTTCTTCAACCTGATGAGGATAATAAATTATCCAATCTAATGCTGAAATTAATTGTTTGTCATCATTGGTTATTTCCGAGAACAGTTCTATGCCAGAACTCATATTGGTAAATCGGTTTCTATAATTTTATTTATTTATTATTATTACATTTTAATTATTTTATATAAACGAAAAATAATCATGTAAGTTAGTACCTGTAAGTTTCTACAATACGTTTTGTTATATCTTCTATTGGAAGTGAAAACTTTACTGCAGCTTCCAAGCTTTGTTGTCGTTGTTCAGGTGAAATCATTTTTTCTAAAAACTTTGTATAAATTATTATTTGATTAATTTGGTCTAGTTGTGACGTATAGTAAGCTACCAAAACAGCATCATTCAGAGGAATTAAAACCTATTACAAAACATAATTATTCTATATTGTAAAAAAAATTTATATTTTTATCTAACTATACTTCTATATATTTTTGTATAATTAAATTGGCAGCCAGTTCATCATGGTCTATCCCAGCCCAACGAATGATTAAGATTAAATGTGCAAGGAAACGTAAAAATTGTGGATCTGATTCTAAACTGTTTTCAGTCCAATTAACCATGTTATTTACTAATTCACGAAACTGATTGGTCATTAAATACTGTTGAACTTGGCGTTTGGGTTTGTGTGCTTCCTGTCGCACTGATATTTTAGAATTAGATTTCAATTCAGCTACAATATCATTTATAGTCATTCTATAAACAAATTAAATAAATGCATTAAAAGCACAAATTTAAATGAAAGTGTAGTAAAAAATATATGTTTTACTTGTATTCCCAGTATTTTTCGGGTAATCGTATAAAGTTGTGAGGCTTATTGGTTTGTATGTGGTTTTCAACAGTAACATTGACAGTAGTATGAAGATGTGCCCATAAAATATCTTCCCATTGATTGCAAACTGGTAATATTGCATCAATGTTTCCACACAATACACCAATACTAGCTCTCCAATATGCTGGACTTTTTTGATCTGATGATATTTTCCATGCGCAAGCCTTCCAAACATCTCTGAAATATGAGAGGACAGATAGTTTGCAACACTTTAACTAGATTCAATGAATAATATACCTGTTTGGGTTCCCAAGTATTTCGTCTGATGGTGTCTGTTCTTCTTTGAGTTTATAAAATGGATCATGATATAGCCGCCAACCTTCCAATATTGCTGACCTCCAAAATTGGCCATATTGGCAACATAACAATTGCGCCTTTTCTAAACGACCACAACGAATCTCAGTGAATATTTGGGATAAAAGTCTATCATCATCAACCTATCGGTAATACATAATACACTATATAAATATATTTACAAAATGATATTCAGAATCAATTGTCTGTTCAATAAAAATAGTAAAACATATTACTTTGTTTTAAAAAATACAATTTAAGTAATTACTAACAAAATATAGAATAACACATACTTGATCTAAATCATGAATAGATCTTGCTTGTCTGCTAGGTGCATCTGGATCTAATTGAGTAACCATTGCACCAGAACTCTGATATATCAATTCTTTTTTCTATACAAATAAATAATTATGAAAAATATGCAGCAACAATACGTTTTTATTAAGTTAACACATAGAATAGTTATATTTTCATACCAGTAGTTGACCTAAAGTATTTGGCCAAGCAACTTCTTCGTCAGAAAAATGTTTTGCATCTTTCATAAATTCATTTTCTATACGTTCAGCTGCACAATGCTCTAACCAATCAACAATTCTTTGTATCTATGCAAGTAAATTAAATTACAACACTTCATATTATTATTGTTTTTATTATATATCTTATACATAAATATTAAATATTAAGTATCATTTACCCCTTTTAATTGTTGGTCTTCTTTGAACAAGGCATCTGATAAATCTCGATCACTAATTACATTATTCACTTCTTCAGGTTCTAAATGTTGTACTTGGAATAATGTTAAAAGTAAACGCCATGTATTTAATTCCTGTTCCAACCAATCTACATCCTAAAATTGCAAAACATAAATTAAAATTAGGAAATTTAACAAAACAAATAAGAATTGTTTATACCTACTTGATTTTGATCTTTTAAAATGGATATGGTGTCTATACAATTATCAATAAAGTATTGAAGAATTTCCAAAAGTTGTAAAGGTGAACTGATTTTGAATGTCTGAAGAACGTCGAGAAACTGATTATACAATCCATTTTCAGCTAATGAAATGTATTTTGATTATGATGATATTTCAATTAAATACTAGACAATAAAAAGTTTAAATCTTACAATTTGATTTTGGTTGGGTCGTAGTTGTATCAAATATTGCACTGAGTTCACCAGGTGTCAGTGATACAGATAAGTTGAACTGGGATTTTCTGATTTTTAATTTAGTGGAATTGTCAGTAAAATCTATTGAAGAATCATCAATACCTACAAATATATATAATTATACAAAGGTTTAAAGTGTTTAAATAAATAATGAAATATTTGAATAAATTTTTATACTAGTATCAAAGTCAGCAAACATTGAGGTTCTTGTAGTATCGTCCATAATAATTGAATAAGTCTTACTAGTATTAGTAAGTATATCACTAAATACTATATACTACTTTGACTTATTTTTCTGTCTGTTCAATTGTTTTGCATATAAATTCTGTAAGATTATAAAAGTCTATTTATTATAAGATTAAATAAACTTAATTGGTATTTATTTTAATTACAAAAGGTGCACATGGTTTTATATAACACAAACGACAATCAACAAGATAAGTGAGTTGTAATGCGATAATCTATTCATATAAATATTAGACATCGCTACCGTAGAAACATAAATCTGGTTGAATTTTTTTCTAATGGTGCCTAATATTTTCAAAATATTCTAGTTTTGTAATAAGACACTGTTTTTTTTTTTATTCAACCTGTAGACACACACCTCCTTATTTCCCTAATCTAACCGCCAATTATAATAACGATTATTAAATTATGAGTAACAAATTGATAAAAATTATTATTAGTTATTACCACAAAAACACAAGTTGTCAAATACATAAATTATAATTATAATATCAATAACATTATTTACCTTTAAAAAAATATATTGGGTATTTTGCTACAAAACTTGTACTACTGTATTCGAAAGAATGGCACTCTCATTTTTCAACTTTGCTTTTGGATGGATTAATAATTAATCAAGAATGACAATAATATTATTAGTTTTTTCTACAAATAACGGAAATTAGAAATTTAGAATTGAACGTTTTGTCGCTTTGAGTTTGGACTTACAAGTTTTCGGTATGGTGTAACCTGTGTCTGTGTGGTTAAAACCATTACCAACGAAGGCGATATACTTGAATTACAAATTTGCTTATGTGAATCATAGATACTAGCGCCATTAAAGCACTATTTTTTTTTCTTTTAGTGAACATAATACATATAATACAAATACTATCACAAAATATAAAAATCTAATATCTTAGTCCATGATAGTAATCACGATCTTATCACTGAACAATTTATAAGCGTGTTTTCACGAAGTTACCGAAAGGAAACAGTTTACTAAAAATCGTTTTGACGATTGTTTTTGATTAAAATAGTAAACTGTTTACTAAAATGTTTACTCTTATCATTAAACACCTTCACCAACAGCTTTGTAATTCTGTTACCTCTTATTATAAAAATGATAATAAAAAGTTCATTGTACACTCGTTCTACTCGTACTACTCGTACTGTCGTTGTCGTATTGTCACGAAATAAAAATATATTTATTTTATTATAAAATATTTTAGATATTTTAATAAGTGATTAGGATTTAAATTTGTGTTATTAATTTTCACTCGTTTTGGCGATGCATAAACTTGTTATCTAAACTAATGCATATCAATAAACAGTCAGCAAACATTTTGCTTTCCGTACCTCTCACGAAAACACGCCTAGTGTTTCCTGAGCGAACGTGTTTAAAAGAGATAGCCTATAAAATAGTTGTATCTATTTTTGTTTGACATGTAGCGGTGTATTGGATAATATACGTTTGCTACTGATTGACAATGTATTATTCAGTAAAAAAGTAGTCTTAACCTTTGTATATAGGTAAATTTGTACATTTAATAAAATACAAAATAATATATTTTGTAAAATATAAAGGGGGTAAATTTAATAATACATTGTAAATTTAGTTTTATTTCAGATTAATTGTAATGTTATTTATGTTTAATGTTTCTAGATAAAAAAAAAAAAATGCAATATAAAACTAAATTTTTCTCTAACAACAGGTAATAAATAGAAATTAGACAATTATATTATATTAAATTAAAAAAAAAATATAACTACAAATTATTTAAAAATAAAAAATGCAATACTTTTATATGTAGAATAAATAAATAAATTGTTTATTAAAAAATATAAAATAATGCCGAGGTATTTAGTGTTATATATAAACCTATATATATATATTTATTTGTTAATAAGAGTAAATCTTATTTTCAATAATAATATAGGTAGTTAAGTTACACATATTATGAATTCATATTAATGAAAAAATATGTAAGTAAATATTATATTCACAAGTAATGTAAATACGAACATGAAATATAAAATCTTTTTTAATATCACTCTTGAATTACAATATGCACTGCAGTAATTCACCAGTATTAAGTATTATTCACCACCTAAAATCTAGAATACTAATAAATTATAATATTATTTTAAAATCTAAAATGCAGAAAATTATAAAATAAAAAGCCAGAATTTAATTATAATGAATTATGAAAAAATAGAAAAGTAAATGAAAAATTTAAAACCAGAATTAAGAAGGATAATATAATATCATTAAAGACAGAGAAAAAAACACCTATTCTATTCGTTATCTCTTTCTAACGCTCACGCTCGTTTTTATTTACATTGAACATATGGATAGTAAACGTTCCAGTTATCATATAGTTCAATGTTCATGCTTAGGCAACTATAATAGTTGTTTATAGTTGTTATTTGTAATTTGTATTACTATTCCTTTTGTTTTATTTTTTGTCGATAAGTTGACTTGAAAAACAGGTAAAAAAAAGTACTTTAGATTTAATGATTCAAGATTTTACTTAACAATTTTTAAGGCTTAAAACATTTTTACAAGGAAAACAGGTCGAAATGACATTTTTTTATTTGGTTCTATTGTAAAAATCCAGAAGTGTTTGCAATTTAAAAGAAATTCAAGTTGAAGAAAAAAATTAAAAATTGAGAGGGGAATCGTTATGTCATTATAATAACCGTTAACAATGTGTATTTATAGGTGGTTTGTATTGACAAAATAAGATCGTACAAGAAAAATATTGAGAAAATGGTACATAATAGGTACAGACGTACCTACAACAGATAACCGAATCGTACTAGCGCTCTGTCGAAGCGATTTTACAAGCTGCTAGTTGGCTATTTTAGCTTTTTAGAAGCGGACTAGTCGGCTAGTGCGATTGTAATGATTACACGCAAAACGTGTACTACTCGCTCTGTAGTCAATTAGCGAATAAAAACTACGTGCTGTACCGACGCGGTTCTCCGTTGTAAATAGGTACGTTTGAATTATACTATATTACTTATTTTTATCGACATTTCTGTTTAACTACTATTAAAATGAAGTGGAGCATAAGTAATATTGTACAATTTCTTAATGTGTACCAGCAGTAACATCTGTTATGGAATATTAAAGACAAAGTTACTGTAACACAAAATTAAAAACTGAAATTTTCCAACGTCTTTATAATGAACTTAATGAAAATCAATTAATTGGGGAAATGAATGTGAAGCAATTAAAGGCTAGAATAAAATCCGTAAAAGATGTGTACATATAAGAACTACATAAAATTGAAAAAAGCAAGAAAAGTGGAAATGGTACCGAGAAAGTTTATTCACCAAAGCTTGCTTAGCTTAACGAAACAAATTATTTGTCAGAGGTTAGGTCGTCTAGGACGTTAAGATGCCTTCGTCCTTCAACTCTTTCAGTAAACTGCTCGATTTACCATCATTTCACGCCTGCATATCCATTGTTTCACCCATATATTTCTCTGCTTTTTCCGCTTTTCTTTTTTTTTTTTAGCTCCTTTTTGATAGTAAGAGCTAAAATAATGACACCCGCATGAACCATTTCCGTCGACATTTTGTCAACACTAAAACTATAAACGCCAGCCAGTAGCGAATAAAGTTGCCCAGCTTTCAACTTTACTCGCAGATAGTTTACAATCTGCTAGTTGGCTAGTGAACATGATTACACCGGATGAGTTTACTAGCAGTTTGTGAATTTGCCAATTAGCAGATTGTAAACTCGCTCAATGTAATCGACGCTGTACAGACCACAAATTTCGGATTGGTTTTTCTATGATCCTCCCTATCATGAAGGATTATCCTTATACCATTAACTACCTTAACTTAGTAAAAAATATAAAAAATAAGTTAAATTTAATAATTTTTAAACCGAAAAACAAATATATTTTATTAACAAAAATAACAATTATTGACGATAACTAAATATTAAACGTAATAATGAACCAGTGATGTTTCCAGTGTTTTTTTTATTTTTGAATATACTTACTAGTAATATATTTTATTGTTCAATGACTTCTATTTCCAGTTTTTTGATCATTATATAAATAACGTTTTATTATATTATTATTATTTTACTTTACTTATATATATATATCAGGTACCTATAAACTGTATAAGAATAAGAAAAGATACGAATTATGATATCTCGATAATCAATTTTTTTTTTTTAAGTATTACACTATCACTATATAAGGTAAAATTGTATTTAAAATATAACAAAAGCTCTGCCACCGAGTTAAAAGCGGTTATTATCTAGAAAAAGACGACTGAAAAAAGTCTATGGCTATGTATGACAATATCGCTATTAAATATTACAACAGTTAATCTATGTTACATAATTTATAATGTACATTATTATATTACATATTATTTATTTATATTCTCGATTGGAGAGTTAATTTGTAATTTTAGAAAAATCAAATTAAATTGAAATTTTAAGTCTGCAGTTTCTATAGAGATTTCGGTTTGTTGTTTATTTTCTTATTCGTATTATAGTTATATTATTTATTTATTATAACATCTTCTTCTCTTAATATAAAATAGGTCATTATTGAGCCGTTTCTTCCAGGGCAATTTTAGTTTTTTTAAATTATTAAAATTTCCCCGTTTTCCGGACGTCTTCGTCGTGGCAAGAATTCGCTGTTACTTTTCCATCCCAGAACTATTGAAAAAGGTTTCGGAATTTTCCGATGGAAGTGGATAAAGTTATGAACGTCATGGCATGAACTCGGAATTTTTCTAATCTCGGTCCGTCTCCGTGGCTTTTTGCCATAGAGACGATGACAATTATCGCTTATCAAAAAAAGAGAAAATTTAGAACTAATTAATTGAATTAATACAATTCTAATAATTTTATCGTTCCTTAGCAACCGATCATCGTCATTACGAGTGTTTTTATTATAAGTATTGTTAAGAGGGGGATGTCCAGTCATAATTAGTGTGTTTTCATGACAAGAGATCGCGTTTCGAACGATTTGTACTACTACTCCTTCCCGACCAATAATACAAATATACCTGTCAACCTGTCAAATGTAATTTATTGTTATTGCGCTACATATGTTATCAGCTCCAACTAAGGAATATTATACACAATAAATATGTATTGGTTTTATCATTTATGGTAAATAAAGTATTTTGATTTGCGGGGTTATTAATAGCTACGAGCTGTAGCTTCGACGACGAATGTTTTAATAATAGCACAACGTAATTTTTTCGCAGCAAATTTTTCATACACACGTTAATTTAATATTTTGACATATTTTGACAGTTATAAAATGTACGAAAATTTTCGTATGTAACGTAGACGTACACTTATGACGAAATAAACTTGCAATAGATAACTGACGTGTGCGACAAAGTCGTACACTAACGACAAAATAAACTTGCCTTCGAGAATTTACGTTTGTGATGAAGTCGTACACAAACTACGAAACAAATTTGGTTAATATGTAATAACTAACACAGGGTCGTATTTAGGGGTGGCATAGGGATATCATCGCCACGGGCAGCAAATTTTTGAGGATCTCATAAAATCACCACCAGTTTGTTGCGGGAGGAATTGCGCTGGATCTATTTCAGATAAAAAGTTTTTTATGCAGATTGTTTATGTTTTCTCTTTTTATGAAAATCCCAAGTCTCGTGTATAACATAATATGAACTGAAAAATGCAAAAATGCACTAAAGTGCGTTAATAATGTATTAATTATGAAAAGAAAAAAAATTGTATACAAAAATATTATTATTTATTATTTATTTTTCAATTCTAATTTATGAATCATTTTTTCGAAAATCTGACTTCCTGGTTGTTAGGAGTGGTAGTTGAGGCTGATGTCGTATTTTGTCATCACAGGATAAAGTAAAATACCGTCCTCGCCAAAGGCACCCCATTCAGTGTTACAGATCGTATTGCTCCGATCGTCCACGTAACAGTAATTGCACCCGTTGTCTACTATAAGGCTGACGCGTGTGTTCACATCGTTTGCCCCGCTTTCCAGAAATATGGTGCTCGCACCGTTTAAAATAACCATCGGTCTCATCTGGATGTGGTTGCGACTCAGAGACTGGCCCAATTCAGCCACCACATCCTGGCCCCCTAAGTGTGCGCAATCGTACTCTCTGGTCGACCGATACATGACGGCCGAGCCCAAGGTGTTCTGATTAACAGAAAACCTGAATACCAAGGTATGTCGTCTGTGCGCACTTTCAGGTGTTTTTATAGATATCACAATGTACCGATGAGTAAAAACATTTTATTTTTAACATTTTTATTTGACATTTATTTATCTTTGGGATCATTTGGTAGGTACTCAATTATGAAAGAATAGATTTGTTCTAACATAACGTGAAATATACAATTCAATATGTATGTATAATCATAATTTATATTTAAAACTTGTAGTTTACAGTCTTGTAAAATACTTGAGTAAAAGTATTCAAATAATTTTTAGGTACTCAAATACGTATTCTAAGTACATTTGAAAAAAGTACTCGGACACAATATTTGAATACTTTTTTGACAGTATCTGTATTTGAAATTAAATACTATTTTTACTTTTTTGGTTTACTTTATGTTCTAATATTATGAAACACAAAATTGTATTAACGTTAAAAATTCTGCATTCTAAAAATATTTGAAAAATATATTTTTAGTTTCTATGTGAAACACGCGAGCATTCAATTACGCTACACTCGCTACGTATTATATTGACGAAAGGAACTTTTAATCAAGTTATCTTTCCATGAAATTAGATTAAAAATTGTACAACAGTGATGTTAATCTGTTAGTCCTTACATCCGTACTAAACTTCTGTATCACCCGTTACATGAATAAATAATAATGTCGTTACACGACACCGATTAGTCATAATAATATGTTCACAACGGTCTAATTTATGGAAGTTTGCAACAATAAAACAAAATAAAAAAAGATGTAAATATATGGGTATTTTGATCGTTGTTTTTCTCTAGAAATGTACCTATATTCATAATATAGTAACTACGGGATACGATTTATTGTTTGACTACCACTAAATTGGGTTTACAACGAAATTATAATATTCAGAAATTAATAAAATTAATTTTTAATACACTGAACTAAGTTGTAAAGGTGAAAATAAATATTTATTTGATAATGACGATCGCGACCATGTGCAAAATAATGAAGTCCGCCCAGCGTTTATTGTCGGCTTCATTATTTCCCTCTCAAAGGTTCACGTCCCTAAGGTACATCGGCCAGCTAAATATGTTCCAACGGAGGCTGATAGCCGAGAAGATCGGCGGAGGGTTTGAACTATCCGACGACATGCTGACAGACGTAGCTCGTCGAATGGTCAATGCTATGGATAAGTCCCAAATTATCAAAAATTATGAAACGCGCATCGTTTTCCCATCCGCCACAGATATCCAAATGAAAATTATGCCTTATATTAAGTACCTGAGCCTCGAGATGTCGGACGGGGAGAACATCCGGACTCGTTTCACCATGATTTCGGACACTAACGTGTTTAACTGGTCGAAAGTATACCCGTTGTCGCGCTATATGAAATACACCGACGGGCGCCTCTTGTTCGACCGGGCTTCCTTCTGTTTGTCGGATTTTACGAAATACCTTGGAGTGAGCACGGACGATACACCCTTGGTGTTCACGTTCGGGTTTCCTGTTAACCAAAACGCCTTGGACTCAGCCGTCATGTATCGGTCGACCAAAGAGTACGATTGCGCACGCTTAGAGGGCCAGGATGTGGTGGCTGAATTGAGCCAGTCTCTGAGTCGCAACCACATCCAGACGGGACCGATGGTTATTTTAAACGACGCGAGCGCCATGTTGCTGGAAAGCGGGGCAAACGATGTGAACACACGCGTCAGTCTCATAGTGGATAACGGGTGCAATTGCTGTTACGTGGACGATCGGAGTAATACGATCTGTAACACTGAATGGGGTGCCTTTGGCGAGGACGGTATTTTGCTTTATCCTGCGATGACGAAATACGACATCAGCCTCAACTACCGCTCCCGACAACCAGGAAGACAGACTTTCGAAAAAATGACCTCGGGTAAATGTTTGATTATAAAAACGGTCGACGATTTAAAATATTTTTTTTAGGTCGGTGGCGAAATATTTTTTATTATAGTTATTTGTCTAATGGTCTTATTATTTTCTTAATCGATTATAGTCTGATCTAAATTTCGCATGTGTGGAGCTGCCTTTAGTCTGATCACTGGTGCCGGAGTACAAAATTATATCTGTGGCAAAAATTTCCTGCTTCTATTTAATTTTCATTTAAACTACCCCTTATTCCCCAGACAAAATTATAAATGTATGAAAACTGTCATAAATAAATTTGGATTTTAGCGCCACAGAGTCTGATAAGTGATTAACGTTTGTTTACAGAGTTTTCCATATTATATTTTTTTGTGGCGTCGTATTTCACTAATAATGAGAGGCCAGCTATCTAGTTTTAGGTTTTTAGACCGTCCTCTCACTAGGGCGACCCGACATTAGCACGATTTAAAATAATAGTTGTTTGGCGTAAACTCGTACGACTAGATTTCTGGTGTTGTGCATACTATAAGATAAGCGATGTTTCGGTAACTAGAATGACCAGTTGCATGATGACGATAGCATCTAAATAATAATGACAATAACAACAATAATGATAATATTTTAAACATTATATTTTTGTATTTTCAATAGAATATATTTTCTGATCGTTTAAATTTGACAAAATATATTTATAGATTTAACTAGGAATTATAATATGCATATTTATCATAAACAATATTATTACAATATACAATAAAAATGTATTGGTAAGGTATACTCGTATTATAATTCAATTGGTATTAAAACTAAATTTAAAAAATATAATAAATGTATTAATAATTATGTTCTAATAAAGTAACCTTTTAATATTTATATGTTATATTATGTTTAGTATTCAGTTATATACTATTTTAACTTAATTTCGTTTAATGTTTTGTATATATTATTATATATTGTACTTTTTTTTTTTACTTTTACTTTTAAATTTTTAGATATTGTTTCTGTAATATTAATTATTGTTTTATAACGCCACGACCAGTTGATCGGGATTTTATGAGCGGGCATGCGATGGGATAAAAATTAAAATAGATTTTATTAATGGAATATCCTCTCTATATTCTACATAGTAAACAGTCAACCAGCCAATTATTGTTCACCTAAAAATAAAATTATTTGTTTTTGACGCCGGCGACTGGCATTATTTATTTCTTTTATGGCTGTATTCCTCTCAAGAATTAAAATATTGAATTGATTATAGTAAGTTATATTGTAAACTTATTATAAGATTACAGAATGATTGACACCCGTTGGTACCACTTCTGTATACATGGACATGTGACATGGACTTCACGTGTTTTTATTTTCGATCTATAAATAGTCATCATCGTATTGATATTATTATATTGATTAAGTCCAGTCCAATACCGCGCATTTCCCGCAAACAAGCGTACAACATAACGTGTCCAACGTGAAATTTTATAATGGACGATCCATGTCCATTAATTAATTATACATATGTATTGTATAATTAATTGAATAATTATTCAATGCAATGCCATATTAGTTTATCATTACCGAATAACATATAAATATTTAAATATAAATTTAAATGTATTGAAGTAAAAAAAAGTGCTTGTTAAGTATTTTAAATACTTTTAAAAAATATATTTAAATATGTATTTTAAATACAATTTACACAAGTATTTAACAATGTATTCTGAATACATTTGAAAAGTATTTTTAACAACACCGAGTATTGATAATTATTTTAATATTTTAATATTGTGTATTGAAATTATTATACAAAGAAGTATAACGTCTATAATATAGTGCAGACGATGTTATGGCAACTTTTTACCGAGCGATTGACACTTTGACAGTACTAGCAGGGATTAAAGTGAGGGGGGGACGCAAGGGGACTCAGTCCCCCTACTTCTAATGGTGGTTTAAAAGCGTCCCCTTTAACAAATTACACGTTACAAAACGTTCTGGAGACATAAAATTATATATGGAACGCTTAAAACTATATGGAGACATTAGTCCCCCCTGGAATTTTTTCCCACTTTAAGCCCTGAGTACTAGTCGCCGACGATAAGTTGCTGTTGTGTTGCGTCGGAGTCGCGTTTCGTCGCTTCAATGGGAAAACTCCAATTTATTATTACGTGTTTCATAAAACAAACGATAATCTCGTGACATTTTTATAAAATCGCGTCGCGTCGCGTCGTCCAGTGGGAGGAAGGCCTTAGACTTAGTGAGATCACTTTCTATTCAAATTTTTTATATAATTTATAATTACATATTTTAATATTCTAATAATTTTGGCTAAGTTTTGGAAATTAAATGTATTTGCAATTGACACTCATATACACATAGGCGCAATTAGATTTATATTTTAGGGTTGAATGATATAATAAATTTATACACACACACATATAAATTTTAAAATCGTTAACAATATATTTTTTTAATAAAACATTATTATTTGTATAATCAATAATATATTACACTCAGAAAGGAATTGATTGTCTTATTAATAATATTTTACAACTTAAAACTAATACATATAACAAATAAAATTAACAAATGTTTGACATTGGTTAATTACTGTATTATGTATTAATGTATTATTTTAAAACTGTATTTCCTTATTTTTGTGCTATACTTCTTTAAATAATCATGATTATTCGTATCTTCAAAATAAAATATTTGAACCGAGTATTAACATTATAAAAATGTACAAATCGAGAATTGGGGATTTAATTATTGAAGGTGTTTATTTTGAGTCTAGTAGCTGCTAAAACCCCCTTAGCACTCCCTAGTTACTAATTCCTAGTACAATAATATAATTCCTAGTCGCACTGAGTTAAGGTAGGATCGAAATACCGTTGTTATCAGTAAACTACAAAGTGATCTAACCGGTTTAATATTAATACAATCCGTTATATCGTTAATATATCGCGGTTGCGACGAAACGATTATTGACTTGTGATTTTAATCTCGCGCGCCAGGCATGTACATGGGCGAACTGGTACGAGATATGATATTGGAAATGGCCAATCGCAAAGCGCTGTTCGACGGGCACGTGACGTCCCGAATGAACGAGCCGTACGTGTTGACGGGCGACCACATATCCGCGGTGGAATCGGACGGCCGTCGGCAGTATCGCAGCAGCCGCGCGGTGCTCGAAAACGTGTTCGGAGTGGCCGACGCGACCGATTTCGATTGCGAGCTGTTCCGGTACGCGTGCAGTTGCGTGTCCAGGCGGTCCGCTTGTCTGGTGGCGGCCGGGCTGAGCGGCGTGTTCCGGCTGCTGAAAACCCACGCGTTCGGCCCCGAGATTCCGCACTTGAACGTGGCCGTCGGCGGATCGGTGTTCCGAAGGCATCCGAAGTACGCGTCGCTGGTGCAAAGCAAGACGCAAACGTTGATGGCCGACAACCATGTAGATTTCTCGTTGCGGATTACCGACAGTAACGGGATTCTGGTGACCAAGCCGACGACCAAATTGGTATCACCGTTCGGTATTATCTGAATGCACAACGACACCGCTGCCACAAGGCCGATTCGTAGGAGTTTAATTTGTTTTACTTTTATACAACACGATTTCGATTTTAATAAAAAAATTTTTTTTAAAAATGTTTGGGGAGGACGTGAATTCTGTTACTGTCCATAAAATGAAAAATACAGCAAAATCACTTTACTTGTGACATTTGTATGAGACACATTTCATATAATATATATTATATTTTATATTCATATAGTATATTTTACTACTAATTTATTTTAATTGAAAACTAAAAGAAAGTGCCTTGGTAATATTATTGTAAAGTTGTGCCATGAATTAGTACCGACATTAGTAGGTATAATATATTTTTTAATATACCAATTTGTATCGAATATCGTTTAGGACATAAATTCAATAAAACTGTGATTAAATATTAGTGCTGGGCCGATACCATTTTTTTCCGATTTCCGATATTCCGATATAAAACCGATCCGATATTTTTCCTAGTTTCCATGAAGATATAAATAAAAAATAAAAAAAAACAATATCCGATAATATATAAATCGATAAATTTTAGTATAATTGTTATATCTTATAATATTATTAAAAATTATCGATATATATCGATATGCGACAGTACGGCGCATTATATCATTGATGAAACATTTTCCTTCCATATTTTCGCTTGGAGAATAATTCAGGATATATGGAAATATTTTGTTTATGTTAGTAATCGATAAAAATATAAATTATTTTCTATTATTGATGAGACCTCTCACCAGTACCTCCCCCCACTCTTAGGATAGTTTTGTTATAGCAGAAAAAGTGATATCATACAAATGCTGGAAGTAATTGTACAAATGTGTACATATAGAGAAGAAAACGATGGCGTAAAAAAATCGGAAATTAAAAGGTGGGAAAGCTGGGGTAACTTTCTCCCTTAATTTTTTCATTTAATATAGAATATTTCAAAATAAATAAAAAATGTTTGTCTTCACCCAAATTATAAATATCTACTTACATACTACGCCACAAGAAAAATTTTTTTCTTAATTTTTAGTACCCTACATAATAAAATATAAACATTTTTCTCCTCTCCCATTATTTTTCCATATAATAGATATTATTTTTAAATTAATTAAAATTTTTAATTTTTTTTATTTTGTTTCACCCAAATCATAAACACGTTTTTACGTAATAGTGTACTACTTTCATTGCAAAAATGTTTTCGTAATTTTTGAGGTCTTTAATTTAAATTTATCTCATTTAAATTTGCCATACATAACATAAGAATATTTTAAATACAGTGTAAATTTTTTTTATCTAACAAATTCATTAACACGTCTTTATATACTAATGCCTTCGCAATTTGTTTTTATTTTAAATTATTAGAATTCTATACTTAATAAAATATAATATATTTAGATGCATTAATATGTAATGATATGAGCACACATCATTTAAAAAAAATACGTCTTTTAAAATAAAACTTATACAACACACACATATTTTAACATTAGTAAAGAACATTAATACATGTATAATAAAGCGACTCTGGCGCCGTCGGAATACTGTCACATTTACGTACAATTTACAATAATCCCTTTTATTAAGACTATCATGAACTAATATAATAAAATAAGAAACATAATATAGTCGGGGTTTAATAGAAAATCGTGAAATCAACACGTTCGACTTTCTACACGTATTAAATTCCTTTTTATCGGCGGATCATAGAGTCCCACATAGTCGGCATACACTGTTAGTTTCTTTATTCATACTAAATGGCCCTCTCGACTATAGTGTCGTCGAATCCCATTCATTAGTTTTAACCAGGTAGACATTTTTCGATCGATCCCCCTGGATCACATTTTTCATAAAAATCCTTTAGTCAGTCGTACCAGACTAGTCAGTCTAACTAGACCGGACAAGTCCAGCAAGTCTCGCCAGACCATCCAGATCGTACTTTTTCTAACACCAGTCTCCGTGCATATCAACAGAAAAAAATCCAAACGATATTCCAACGATAGCCAGAGCATTCCGAACAAAGTTACATACAAGGTGTTTTGATTTTTATCCTTATTGTAATATATATAATAGTGGCGTTCCATAAGGTAAGAATCACTTTTTATGCTTTGTTCAGGGTCCTTTTTCTAATTTAAGAAGTCCGCATTTTAATACTTTTCCAATAAACCCATAGTCAATAAAATTATATTTAAATTACAAGTGGAACACGAGTCCACGCTT
>CM023360.1:31936955-31953031 GCA_013282895.1 Eriosoma lanigerum
TAAAAATTAAAATAAAGAAACGGAACAAGAAGTCCGTATTTTAATATAATTTAAATAAATAAATTTATAAAAAAAATATTTCAAATTTCAAGCGGAACACGAAGTCCGTACAGAGATGTATAATATTCTGGATATTCTCGAACCTATTACTCCGAAACCCTTCTTATATAAGGAGAAAGGTAAAAGCACGATCCTACAAACAACACAACTCCTCACTCACTCCCTTCTCCTCACTCCATTCCCTTTTACTTCACTCTCACAACTTTCCATTATCCTTTTTGCCAAATACCGCAGCTTTTATTTTTTATATTTTTCATTTTATTTGTGTTTGTAATTTTCGTGTTATTACAAATGTATATTATATATTTATCTCCCCTTCTATAAATTGTCCATATTATTTAAAATTTTTTTATTTTATTTCATTTGGAATTGGCAATTACGCTTTTTTGCTACTTATTCCATTAATTTATATTGAGTGTGTCCATGAATTTATGAGTTACAATTAATAAGTATTAAAAAGTGTTAATTGTTTGTGATACATTTTCTGTTAAATATTATGTAAGAATGTCGTGTTATTTCATACCTAATAATATTCATATTTATAATAAGTTTGACGAAGTTGGTATATAATGCGTGCGTTATTTAAAAAAAATTAAATTAATGAATAATTAATCACCGAAAACTTGAATGGAACACATCAATCATTGAAACCCTTTGTAAAAAAATTGTAAAATACACGAGAGACGCGACATCAGGCGACAAAATAAGTTGTACCACAAAATATATATTATATTATATTACACGATAACTTATAATATGCATTATATTCAACCTGGTTGCATTAGCCACACGCGCTACGATTTTGCGAAAATAATACTGATAAAATGTGCTATAAATTTGTAATATATTACTGCCAACTCGCTATTATTATAAGTATGGGTTTATTATAAAATCGTTTAAAAAATAAATCCTCTTAAAGTAAACAAATATATTTTGTTTTAAAAGTTATTTTTTAAAATCATTAGATTTATCAGAAAATCTATTTATTTATTGCAATATCTCCCTGAAAATTTTTTTAAATTATTATTTAGGCAACAAACAATAATATCACTTTTATTACTTGTTAAAAAAAAGACAAAAAAAATTAAAAAATAAACTCTTATTTAATCAAGATTTCGATTTTAAGAAATTTTTTATAATTATTTGAAAAATCATATTTTTGACGTCATTATTATAGAGTATATATTTTACATAGTCTGTAGAATGCAATATTTATATTATCAATATTATGATAAGTGTACAATTTGTAGATTGATAATAATTTTTCGAAACAAATTAATAACCACGAATTAAGATACTATTTTAATAAGTTTATACATAGCATTTTATTGTCAGAGTATTTATAACCATCGTATGAACATACACAATAATCATGCCAATAATTAAGATTTCACCTATTATTTTTCACGTTTTTACACATAATAATATTTTGTTAGTCAATTATGTCAGGTATTTCATAATTAATTAAATAAAAATACTTTTTATATGTAGATTTATTAATATGTTTTATTTACGTGATCCAAATTTTTATTTATACAAGTTTTTTAACTTATTTTGTTTAAGGTACATAAATATTTGGTTAGATATTCATTGCATCCAGCGTATTTTAAAGAAATATTATTTTTTTGATTACCATTTAGCATTATCCAGAGTATATCGCGAGGAAGCGGTTATGACCGCTCAAATTATTCTCAAAAAAATTAATTTTTTTAATAGTTTTTTATTGTTTTCTCCGAATGTTTTTGAAAATGCTAATCGTAAATTTATTTCTGACAGAATCCATTGTGTAAGATGATGGTGTTGTATAAACAAGGAAAAACTGATTCTTTATACACTTATGCCCGTATACACAGTCAATTTATAGGCTCAATAGTATAATGGTTATTTATGTTATTATTAAGAATTTCTCATTGCATAGTCATAATTATAGGATGGTTGAGTTGCTAAGGGACACATAAAGTTATATGGTCGATTTCCACCACATAAAGATTATGTGATAGATTTATGTTTTGTTTTTTCTATGATGAGACAAAAATCGGCATAGTTTTCTTATATATTTAGTCACATTTGTTTAAAACGAGTGGTGTTCTTTGTATAATATATTATTGTTTAAAGCAGCCGTGTTTATCTATAGTACATGATGTAAATGGACGATTTTTTAAATTTTGTGAACTATTTGGATTATGTCGAAATAGAATTAGGTTTATACATGAATAATGTAGTATCATCGTAATGTCGATGATCCCTTTGAGTTTTATAGCAAAAACCAATTTTTAAGTACTATTTTTTCCTAAAATAAGAGTTGTTCTTGATAGCTTGTTAGAATTAGTTGACATGAACTATTGGAATAGACGTGGATTACCTATTCTCATTGTTCTGCAGTTATTGACTATTCTTCGTTTTTATGCTACGGCAAATTTTCATGTAGTTTATTTTAGTTTCAAAAATAGTTTTAGAGTAAATGTATTTATTTTAGTTTAGTCACTTAATATTAATGTTAGTAATTTAGTACCTTTTATAATAATAATATGAGGGCATATTCGTCCGAAGACGATCTGCTCAGTAAATAAATTCGAACACTATTTATTTTCATTACAGTAGATTTTATTATCTATAAACAACTCTGTATTACATTCACAATTCTATGTTAATTTACAATATTTATTCTGAATCAGTAGAATCCAGGGAGGCACATGAACTTATCCTAGATAAGTATAAGCCAAGCCTGTTGGCTGGTAATTACTGAAGTCTTCCCGAGTTGATAGTCGCGTTGATTCAAGAGTTCACTTCTCAAGACTTCATACAACATTAGTTATTGACGTCTTGACTGTGTGGCTGGAACTAATGAGAGGTACCGCGACCTACCGGTATTTATATCATTTTTTCCGTACTAGTGCGTTCTCTGATAAGCTGAGCCGTCGTCGGTTTCCATATATTAGTAGATGATCGTTATTTTCGCTTGTTAGTTGTCTGCGTCGTCCTGTTGCCTCGTCATCTCGTCGGTTACCCTGTATCGAGCCGGTCCCGTTAGACTACGTACCTATATATGTAATTGTTATGTATGTATTATTTCCAATACTTTTTATTTATCTAGGAGGGGTAGGGGTAAATTTATCTAAAATTATTCGTAACCCTACTGGCATAATTAGGGTGGGCTCAACCCCATTTTTTTTTTTTTTTTTTTTTTTTGTTAAACACACTATGTAACATTATAAAGAAGAATACTGATAATAAGAAAAAATATTTAATCACTTCGTAAATTAATGAAAATAGCATACCTATTACCTTTGAAATTTACAAAATTAAAATAATAGTATATACTGTTTATAGAATTAAGTAATTAACTTGACAATCTCTCAGTTGTGGATCCGAGTTCAATACCAGTATGGCAGTGTCACTGTGTCAGTTAAATTTAATTTCTGGATTATTTTTCAATGAATTTATAGAATTTTTACCTTTTGCATAGACATATTTTTTAGACATACATTATAATAAATAATAATTATTGTTAGTGTTGATATACGGATGTAAACGTGCGTATTTATATTTGTTTTCAGGAGTATACGCTAAATAATTAAGTTGTTGAAAAGTATATGCTGTATATCTTTTAAAACACTACTAGTTAAACTAAACTAAACATAGTTTACAATAGGTCTGTGACAATAAATTAATAAGTTATTATTAAACTCGTTAAAAATATTTTCATAAAAAAATTATTGTAACTACTTTTATATTAAAATATTATATATTATAAATATTTTAATTTAAATAATAAATATATCGTCTTTAGACTAGAATCTATGTATGAAAAAATAATTTTGATATTTTTAAATTCGTAGCACTTATAACATATTTCTATGTTACAAAATAATTTTTTGGATAAATAAATAAAAATATGCAAATGCAATAAATTAAATATAAGCTAATCGAAAGACGCGAAAGTATCTCACCCCCTTTTGCGTTGACAAAATAATTGTATAATTTGTGATCATACCTATTTACATTTGAAAATCATCGTTACAAAAAATTTTCCGATGTCCTATACATTCCTTTATTATACGATATTTATATTTATGTTATTTTTTTACCATGTAAATCGTTTTCCTTGTGCAGTATATATTTGACACATTTTCTTTTTTAACTACATTCTGTGATCTTTTTTTCATAAATCTGTACAAGTTGTACAGCATTGAGATTGTCACTAATGACACAGTAAAAACTAATACCAATTTTGGATAACTCATTTTACTAATTTCGATTCGATAAAAATTGTATGCAATTTATTATTAATTTAAATATTCGATTACTTTAATTTCGATTTGCTTAACATAACCATATTAATTTACTATTTTATTTTGTAATTGAACATATTAAAACAGAATCTATAGTTACGTGCAGGTATTATATTTTATATTATAACATTTATGAAAAATAATATTAATGAAAGGGATTAGATATTTTATAAAATAAAATAATAAATTAATTAAAATTTTTATAACCGTGTATACTATTATTATTTTAACTATTTAATAAGAGTATATTATAATAATTTATTAATTTTATGTTGTTACGTATACATTTTGTATCACCATTATGCAGCTTGAAATGTGAAGTTGTAGTACATTTATTTTGAAATATGCTTTAAAAAATATGCATAGGTAATTGGCGGGAAATTAGTGTATAAAGCAAAATCTTGAAATCCGCAGGAAATTTATGAATTCTTAATGAAATCTTGGAAATTTGTAGTAAAATCATAGGAGTTCGTCGAAAATCTTTTACAATGTTGTAGGTCGTATCGGCCGGGGATGTAGTGGCAGCGCGTGTATAGGCCAAGGTCATCGAGTGACAACAATAGTCGCGGTCGAAGGATTTGGGAGAACTTGCGGGAGATATTGAACCGGATATTTATATTTACTTACGAAAATCACCATATTTTTTAAAATTTTTATTTTTTTTAGGTTTAAAATTCCAAACGGTTGTAGGCCAAAAGCACCAATCCTCTTTAATGACTCTCACATTTCATAACACTAGTAGGTAGCCAGCACAAAAGCACAGCAGGGGGGGTGAAGGGGCTTAGCTCCCAATATTACTTATAGCACCTTGAAATAACAAGACAATTCTCAAAACGAATTCTAAAGACATTTTATTGTGGGTCTATGGTACCTCTAGATTTTAATACTAGTTACGCCAATGAACCAGTAGCAGATTATACGCCAACATAAGTACTAATATTTAAATATATAATACGCGTTGTATTGTTAATATGCCCTGATGTAGTATGATAGTATTTTCGATGAAAAACATTTATGCAAAAATGTTACAGGTAGGCAAGTACTCCACGTGTTTGGCATTCGTTGCTTCGTTCGACTTGTTTTTATATGATCTAAATGGAATGAATAGACGTTTTTCTTTTCAACTTATTGCAATAATTTTAACTTATCATCATCATCATCATCATCATCAACAACATTAAAATGCGATATTTTAATAAATAAATTGATTTGTTTAAAGCTGGTTTTGTTATAACATTTAAATTTATATTTATCAGTAGATACCTTATAGTTAAAATTGATTCTAAACGAGTACCTATGTATTAAGAATTTTTTTTAGTCTTCAAAATAAAACCTAACCAATATTTTAACCTGTAGATAGGATAATTATTATATAATAGAATACCTTAATATATATATTTATATAAGAATCGTCGCCCAAAAGTACACATAAATAATATTTAATTTTGAATACGTATATATATATATATATATATATAAATACAATTTATTGACACGAATATTATTTGCATTTCATGAAAAAAAAATTCAAAACAATTTTTTAGCATTTATATTTATAATGTATTTTTAAACTTTTTTTTAAAAATTTTTGTATTATTATGTAACAATAACATGCTGATTTGTTTTCAATCAATATACAACGATAATTATACAAATAATTTATTTATATAAGAACTAATTTAAAATTATTACATCCACTATATTATATATATATATAATAATAATAATAATAATAATAATAATAATAATAATAATAATAATAATAATATAATATAATCATCATTAGATTACAATTAAAAAAAAAAATCAAAACATAAACAAATTTATATAAACGATTTAATTATTTATTTACAGAACAAATCTAGGAATGTAACGTATTAACGTGTAGGTATTAATATAGCAATTTCATATTTTAATTTATGCGTCCGCCTAATAATTATTTCAATATTTTTAATTTGTGGGTAGGACATTTTGTTTTATTTATTTAAACTGTTTCGTTTTTATTCAAAATGGGTACAAATTTATTTTAATACCTATTTAACTATTATATTCTCCATACACTGTATAAATATTATACATTTTCTAGGCACCTATATAATAGTGTAAGAAAAAAAAGTAGTAGGTCGTTTAGCGAACGCCAAGTCTAACAATAGTAGTAGTAGTAGTAGTAGTAGTAATAATAATAATAATAATAATAATAATAATAATAATAATATGACAAAACATAGTATAATATATATTATTTATTATTATATAAAAATATAGGAAGAACGCCAAGAACAAAACGAATATAATAACGCACGTTATAATATTATAATATTAGCTTACTATTTCATAGTTTTGCATACATTTTAGTGGATTCTAATTATTATTTGCACAGGTTCAAGGGAAAAAATAAATTCTAATATATAAATAGCGTTGTACCTACCTACTTTTTCACCTAATAAGATATTATTAAAATATAAATAGAGATGCTAAAAAAAATCTATCCTTTTCAACAACATATTACGCTTGTATAATATTACGTATACTTACGGTTAAGAACACACGTTTAGAGAAACACTCTAAAACATTTTTTTAAGGTTTAAATGATAAATGTTATTAATTATAATTTTAAAATAATAATAATAACCATTACCTAATTAATTACTTTTTCACATTGAAAAAAAAATATTATTATTATTATTATTATTATTACTGTTGTGTAAAAATGAATATTTTTTTAAAAAAAAGCGTACGCACATTAATTATTATATTATAATATAGGTAGTATATTATAATTTGATTCATTATCATATTGTAATTATTCATGCTTTGCATAGATTAATAATTTTGAAAATACATAAAAAGATTGTCAATAATAATTATGAAATAATTAAAAAAATTATAATATAATTGTTTAATTTATTATTCTTTCTTTTTTTTTTTACAATTTGATAATGTATAAACGTGTTTATTATTAAAACATTTTTTTATTGTACAAATTCTTAAATTTAAGACTACTGATTAAAATGACGATAAAGAAGTGCAGTAAAAAAGCTTTTATTTTCGCACGAAACTTAATTTATAAAATTCGCGATAGTTAGGTATACTGAAAAAATCGACAATAAAAAATTGATCGCGGTTGTTTTTTTTTTTAATCCTTAATCGAACTTCGTTTTATATTTTAAAAAAATTGTCATTCTAACTTCTATAATTGTGCAGCCTTTTTTCAATCCATTGCAATTGACAAGTTAACACGCTCTGGTTGATTGCAAATAGTAAGTATAATTTTTATACATTATTAATACAGAGAATGAGTTCCACACGTGTTCTGCATTAACCAAATTGAATATCCAAATTATAACTATAATATATAAATATAGGTATATATATGTATGTCCGTCGTCTAAATTTAATAATAATAATAATAATCCAATTATAATAATTTATCAATCGAGTTAAAGTTTCTTTTTTTATAAATACTAGTACAAAACATAAGTCAGATGTTATCATTTAAATATTATCATTATTATTATTCATTTTACCTATATATATAGGTTTATAAAAAAAATTTAAATTGTTCTCACAACTGATAAAACCTAATTAAATGACATATTAATTATAAAAAGTGTTTTTATTCTGTCGTTATTCGAATATGGAAAACCAACCGAAAAAATATATTTTATAATGAATACAGTACAGGATGGCATAAAATGTAACCAATTTAAATTTTCTAATGAAAAGCGACAATATTATATTATTTAATAATACTCAATCATCTAGATATAATATATATGACAATAAATAATTTATAAACAGCTATTAGCGTAGAGAAGCAAATCATTGTGTTAAACATAATCGGATTAAATATTGTTGAACATAAGAAAACAATAGTCTAGCTTGGTTATTAATATAATATGTAGGTATTACTAAATTACCTGTATAATTATTTAAAAAACAATTTTATTTTTATTTTTATCAATATTAATATAATATTGTAAGCATATATAATTTTTACTCTCTTCATGGATCTAAAAACATAACATCCAGTAAGCATGATAAGTATTGTTATGTTGTTAATATACCTAATAACATTTTAAATAACACCATACATTTAGACCATCTTTGGAATTATAATAGATTAGATTTATTGTATTTTTTAATGATTTATTTTGTATTTAAGATAACCAACACAAATATATACTAAACTAATTCATTACTGCAGTTAGGCGATTATATTACCTATATTAAGTTTTCGACAGATTGTATCAAAGTACCCTGTAATCCATTTAGTTATTTTTTCGTGTAATCTGTAGTAGATAAAAAAAAAAACCACTAGCAATTGTGAAAATAAAACTATAGCTTTTAAAAATCAGTTGTTGTATAAAATAATACAATAGAATAATTTTAAATCATTCTATAAATGTGATTCATATTATCAGTTGTGTCATTAATATTGTTAAAGAAATTCAAATCAATATTATAACATCTTAAATGATAATATAATTAATGATAATAATACATTAAATTTCTTATGTCATTTCGACGGCCTAAATCAATATATTACATATTTATAATGCAGCATTAAATTCCTGAACATATTAGATGGTGAAATATGTATATATTATATGCGCTAATAAACGTGGAAAACAGTTCATAATCATATGTATACGAGTATATAGAGAACAAAATCAATTATAATTAATATTCTATTAAACATACACGCCCGACAAAATTAAAACAACGGACAATCCACCATGTGTTTTAAGCACATTTCGTGTATATAACAATATAGTATAATATCATTATACTTAAAATTAACAAGATTATATAATCTTATATGTGGTGAATAACGTTTAATAATAATAACAATAATAATAATGATAATAATAATAATAATAATAATAATAATAATAATAATAATAATAATAATAATAATAATAATAATAATAATAGAACAATAATAATATTAATAATAATAATAATAATAATAATGATAATAATAATAATAATAATAATAATATTAATAATAATAATAATAATAATGATAATAATAATAATAATAATAATAATAATATTAATAATAATAATAATAGAACAATAATAATAATAAAATAATAATAATAATAATAATAATAATAATAATAATAATTAAAAATAATAATTATTATTGTACCTAATACAAATCCGTCCATAAAACTATAAAGGCGTCCTATTATTTTGGTCCCTAATAATGTCTGGCAATGGATATTTTGATAATATAATGAACCTATATGGATGTTATTTTATTTATTTTTTTAGTGTTATTTTGTTAAATCTTACGAAGTTTAGATCATTTTTTGAAACGTATTTTATATTCATAATATCGTAATTAAATAAAATGTAAACATATATTATTATATTATTGTGTTTGTTTCAACAAGGAAGACATGCGACTAAAATAATAAGACACTACGAGCGATCAGAAATATCAAGACGCTTATACAATATTATTAGGTAGGTATAGGGACAGATTTGATTAATTAACAAATTAACAAAAAACCTTAAAAAATGTTTTAGCTTTTTATGCTTTTGTTGTTGTTGTTTATTTTGACAAAACAAAAATAATAAATATATGTACCTATTAATAACTTTTTTTGTTTCTTTTTATATTTTAGTCCATTATAAGGCTTGTTGGCATTAAATAACATAAAATAAAACAATTTGAGATGATCCGTTTTCGTTTTAATAGCTGTGGATCATTATAATAATTGTAGTATATTTTATTATAATATTATATTGGCTCAATTAGAAAATTATCCCCTCAAAAGAGAGATTCCGAGTACCTACAATGTTTAATATCGTTATTATTCACTTAAAAAAATATTACAATTAAACTTGTCGGAGGTAACTTAACGAAGGAAACATCTTAGCTATCACAGCACAGCACCTTAAAGGCGTTTGGAGACCTGGACGGCCGCCGGATTGCAATTTGAATACTAAAATAGAAAACAAAACATAAATTAATTAAAATCTTTTTTTATTATAAATAATAATGATTATAACATAATTAATTAATAACACTGTTAATTTCATAATAAATACGAATTTCACTATGTTGGATAATTTACTAAAAACTTAAATAAAAAAAATATTTTCTTTTCTACTGGTTTTACAAATTTTTATTTCTTTTTTTTATGTTTGTTCGGGTAGAAATAATGGTCCAATATAAATAGGTACCAAGGATAGGGTATGTTTTCGGTAAAAATTGTAGCTAGTTGGTACTTTATTTACATTATTCGAATTTCTTAAAAGTTTTTCCTTAGGAGAAGAAAAACTACCAAAAAATGATGAAAAATTGGCCAAATTATGATTTCTGTTATTTTGATTTTTAAAGTTTTGTGATAACTAATTTAGTATTGAATGTAGGAACTTGAAAATTCGTTTGGAATGGATTTGTTAGGTCCTAACTAAAAATGAAGCTTTAAAATTTATTCAAATATATTTAATATGACTTGCAATTTTGAGTTTAACGGTTTGAAAATTTTATAAAAGTATAATTATAAACTAAGTGCTTTACATATTTACAAAATATTTTGAAAATATAAGTCATATTTTTTATTTTATTAGCTTATAAAGTTATAGAATATTAAGTAGAATTAAATATTATGATATTTGTTGTATTTTTAAAAAGTCTGAAGATATATTTTCTGGTAGAAATAATAGTCCTTTTAACATAAGAAAGGTATATTTTTGGTTGAAAATTATATTTATTTGGTACTAAATTTAGCTCATTAAGTTTTTTCGAGAGAGATGAAATACTACCAAAAAATGACATGAAATCGGCAATATTCATGAAAATTGTAATTTTAATCAAATTTATTTTAGATTTTCATGATAACTAATGCAATTTTCAACAAAGATACTTGTAATTTTTATGTGTATTCATATAGGTAGTCTACATTCATAATAAAATTTGATATAGATAAGTTGATTTTCTGATTAAACTAGAGCTTAGAAATTTATCCAAAAATGTAATTTATTTATCAAAAATGGTTAACATTACCTGCAGTTTTTGGTTTAATGGTTTGAAAATTATACAAAAGTATAATAATATACTACTTAGTTTATTTACAAAATATTTTAAAAATCGAAATTCAATTTTTTTCTATTGGTCTTTAAACCTTAACATTTTACATTGATGTTTGATTTTTGTGTTTTTAAAAACCTCAACATACTTTTTCGGGTAGAATTAATAATCCGATTAGTACAAACAGGATATACCTTTGATAGAAATTGTATCTAGTTGGTAATTTATTTAGCTCATTTTTTTAATTTCTCAAAAGTTTTTCCTTGGAAAAAAAAAACTACTAAAAATGATGGGAAAATGCAAAATTCACAGAAATTTATTATAACTAATAAAATTTTGAACATAGGGACTCATACATTTTGTTGAGTAATCTCATAGGTATTTTACAAATGTGGTAAAATTTTGGAATGGATTATAAGTTTAATATATTGTATTATATTGAGTTTCACTCAGAATCGTACAATATCATTGTATTTAAATCTTAATTATAATAAACAACTAATTTCTCCGGGGACCAAAGGAACAAAGGAGGAACGTTCAAAATCGACCTTCCCGTTTTTTTGTGTTTATTTTATAATAAACACAAATTTTACGATGTTGGATGATTTATTAAAGCTTTAAAAAAAATATATTTTCTTTAATATTATTGTCATTACACTTTATTCGGAGAGATATGAGAAAAATGTAAATAAGTTTATGAATTTTAACGTGAATTTGTTTTTTCTACATGCTTTAATGCATAATTCTTTTATGACAGATTTTGCTTAAGTAACCATAAAGATGTATTTGATTTATTTACTGATTATCAATATTAATATTATTCATAATATATGTTATATTATCATATTTGGGATCGACTTATGTTGTCGAGTACTTCAAGTGACAAACTGTTACATTACTAAACATAGATGATGTTTTTTAAAAAAATTTAGAGTATTTTACGTTATACGATTAACCATCAACAAACGACAACTCATCATTATCTGAAATTTGTAATATTATGCCATAATGTTGTACACTAAAAAAAAGAGCGAAAACCCTTCGCAAAAATAAACGTGCAACGAACAGCGAGCCCCCAAAAACATATTCATTTTTTAACTTTTTTTAGTGTATCGGAGTAAATATCATAAGGCTAATATTTATTTTTAAATTTGGAGGTTAGATATTATTATTGAATATCACTGAAATTTCAGAGACATAATATAAAACAATATTATATAATAACCTTTATAGTGTTAAAATATAATATTTTGTGACTTTTTTGGGATCTATTATACAATCTATGGTTATTTGTTTTTAATCAGAAATAAACAAATTTTTTGTCAGATTTTATAAACGTATTTTGAATACATATTCCGAATATTTACAGGAAAGTATTCCAAATATTTTTGGAATATTATTTTCATTAGATTTCATTAATAAAAATGTGTAATAGTTTATATACACCTAATTAATATAAAATAAAATCATTAATATTTAATCATTATAGTGCATGTTTGTATTATATCTTTCTTTTAAATTAATAATTATTAAGACATTGAAATATTAAAATTTATAATATTCATTAAAATATTATATATATAATGTAACTATTGTGATAAAGTAATAAAATACCATTGTGCTATTTAGAATGAACTTTCAAACTTTGATACACAATATATTTTATACATTACATTTTTTTCAAGGAATAAAATACTTTCAAAAAATATTCAAAATATTATATTTTAAAAATGTTTGAAAATAAGTATTTAAAATATAATACAAATATTTTATTCAAAATATTATCCAAACCTGCAAATTATTTTCTTTTAGACATTATTTATGATAGGTTATATCTCATACCAATTATTGTAAACAAGAAAACTTATAACTATAGTCTATAATTTAGTTTCGAGAAACGGGAAAAAATATTTATTTTAAGAGTTTATTAATATGACTGCAAAAGAAAATATAGTTACATTGAATATTTTTAAAACGTTTAACCGCCTACTCTCTTCTTTATATTTTTGTTTTATTATTTTTTTTTATAAAATTTATTTAGATAATCTTGCAGCCTGCGTCTTTTTAGATACTCAATCGAAAACATTTACCACACCTGCTAGTCAGACGTCAGTTTCGACACTGAACCTTTTGATGCTGTTGTTGTTGAGCCTGACCACGGTAGCGCAGCTGTTGAATCTCTTCGGTTGCTGCGGCGGTGGCAACGATAAAGGTGGTTCATCCAGCTCCGCGTCCAAGAGACAATTATCGGCTGACTCCAAGTCCATCAAGTCCGACGTCGAGTCACCGCCCGACGGATATTTGATCACATGTTGACCTGTGATTGGTACCAAAAAAGTAAAATTGAATTTTCGTCACTCGTAAATTACAAATATCTATTTTTAAAACAATTAATTTATATGAGTTGGCAATTTTTTTTTTGCATTTTAAAGCAAAATATCAATTTTTATTTGGTAACCCATTTAAATTTTGATTATGATAACTTTTACGCTAAATTATATTACATAAAAATGTATAAAGTAGTAAAATAAGTTTGTCTTATAAAATGTTTGATTTAAACAATTTCGAATTGAGCGTTCAAGTACATCGTTAGGCCAAAATAGTATTGTGAAATAAAATAAAAGCGATAATGTTATTATGTAATTATATCGAAACAGTAGATACTAATAAATGTATAATACACGAGTAAGTAAAGAAAAGTATCTCAAATTGCTACGAGTTTTTTTTTTTTTTTGGAGGAGAAAATTCTCGAATCGAATGCAATCTCTCCATGCAGATGTGGGTATGGTTTACTATTCGCATCATGCATATACATCTGTGTGATATCACGATATCAGATTGTATTGTTGGAAAATAACAACAATAATATTACACAGTCACAGTTTTTCGGCTACCACGGACAACATACGAATATTGAACTCACCCAAAGTGCCGGGAAGATAAGGACAGCTGGTGACGTGGTTGAAGTTTTGCGATTGCATGTCTTCTTGGTCAGTCTCTCTGTGATAGAAATAGTTGAAGTTGGACACGATGACGGGCACGGGCAGTGCGATTGTGAGCACGCCGGCAATCGCGCACAGCGAACCGACAATTTTCCCCCACACACCCACTGGTCTGAAACATATTTGAATACATGTCGACTTGTTCCGGCGTATGACGCACTAGGATTGCGGGGAATGGATTTGTAAAAAAAATTAGGTCTTTGCTAGATATTTTATATTTTACTTTTTTAATAATAATAATTAAAAAACAACGGACTCTAAACGAATAAAATATTTAGGAGAAAAACGTAAATGTATGCTAAAAAAAACAACGTTACAAAATCTAGAAACGTATAAGGTAGGTACATGCTTTTAGTTATTTATTATTGTTATTGTTAACGCTAAAAAACAAACGCAAAAAACGTTTTGTTAGACCGACTGTAATAATACATAATATATACAGAGTGATTGTTACATCTTACTATATAATATCATAACATATATATATATATATATACAGTATATTTGTCTCGGTATGTCGATTAGTATTATAATTTAAAAATAATATTAATATTGCTATTGCCGCCACGGCGTGGGGAAATTGTATGAAAACACATTTTAATTATACTAATTGACCAACCGGCAAAATTATCACAATAAGAAAAACGCGGATCCAGCATGCATAAACGTGTTCAAGAAAATTCTTTGTATTATTCGTTTATAAATATTTAATTTGAGTATTTTATATTAAACAAAAAAACTGTAAAAAAAAAGTTTCACACGAACAATGCATACACGTAGTATTTTTTCACTCATAAAATTTAATATTTGTAATGTCACTTATAGTTGTTAAGATATAGAACACAATTTGTTTGATGCGTTAACGAAGTATAAAGTAGTAACACTTATTAATAATAGAAGGGTGTCCGAAATTCAGAGCATTCCTTATAGTATAGGGTTAAAATAGTATAACTGTATAACGTTATTTTAAGTAAAAAGTGGTGTGAGGAAAAGGACCGAGAAAAATATTTAAATAAAATTGCCCTTCGACGGAAGGACAAATTTAAAAAGAGAATTAAATTATTAAATTATTTTTAATTATTATGATTAGAATTAATTAAGGGAAATTAAAATTTTTAAAAAGTGCGATTACAGTAAAAACAACACCAGTCATGTACATAATTTATACCTATAAAACGGCATTAGATTCTACGCGTAAAACTACATGCACAAAATACAATCCATATAGTAAAAGGACGATATATAGTGTAATAGTGTATTATAATAGTACGTAGAAGCATTTATAATAGGTTTATTATTATATTACTACACATGTTAAGTATAATTTTAGTATCACAAGTTTTATGAAATCGTGCATGCAATATAACTAAACTACATGTTAAAAACGACTAAATAATATCTAAATATAATGTACTAAACACAAAACGCAAAACAATAATACAGTTAAAGTAATAATAATAATATTATGTTGTTTTGTTAAGGCTATATGTGTATACTGTGACTATAATATATGTTAGTAAAATGTTGCATTATAACTATATAATATGTTATATAGGTACAGTTGCCTAATTCGTATGACCGATATTAAATAATAATTTAAAATTATAATAATAATAATAATAATAATAATAATAATAATAATAATAATAATAATAATAATAATAATAATAA